>JAVIWB010001555.1:0-240696 GCA_031893035.1 Dermolepida albohirtum | reverse complement strand
AGTGCAATAGCACATTATTATCTGTTAAATTATTCTTCTGACATTATAATTTATTGTTTTGTATATACAATCTTTATACAAATTGTTATCGTGACCATTTTTCGGTTCACATCAAAACATCCATGTACGTTATTTGTAGGTTAAGAGGTTATGCAGTATACACTGAGTTGTATCAATTAATCTATCAACAATTATCGTTGTTTCTCTGGTGGTCGTGACCGTTGTTGTGTTACATGAAAAATTAGTTACGCCGTTCTAAATATAGACTGCTTATGTTTAAATTTGGCCAATATTTATTTCAGTGGGTTTATTTTTCCATGTGCGACGATTTCATCTGCGGTTTAGAATGAATACAACGTAGTGTATATTCGGATGCTGAATGCGAATATCTGTGATGAAAATTTACGAAGAGTTTTTACCAAAACATTATAAAAGGTGTTTCAAATTTCGCGGTTTTTTTAAAGAATAAATAAAACACATAATTTGCACTCATTTTCAAAAACTTTTTATTTGTTAATTCAAGTATCAGTTATGACATTTATATGCGAAAAATAATATCTGCCAAATGGCCTCCTCTTGCAGCTCCACAGAGGCCCACTGTTTTGTTAAAATTTTCAATGACATTTTGACATAACTGAGGCTCTATCTCACCAATGACACGAATAAGTTCATCTTTCAAAGCAGGAATTGATTGCGGATTGTTTTTATAAACTTTTCACATAACCCCAAAGAAAATAGTCTAACGGTGTCAAACCACATGATCTTTGTGTCTAATTAACATTACCGTTTCTTGAGATTACACGTCCAGGAAATTTTTCTCTCAATAAATCAATTGATTCGTATGCAAAGTGAGGTGTAGCGCCATCCTGTTGAAACCACATATCGTCTAGATCAATATTCATTAATTCAGGTCACTAAAATTCAGTTATAATCCGACGATATCGATCACCATTGACAGTTACAGCTTCACCAGCAGCATTTTCAAAGGAGTAAGGTCCAATTACACCACCCGACCATAATGCATACCAAACAGTAACTCGTTTAGGATGCATATGTTTCTCATAAATAACACCAAGTTCAATATGTGCCTCATCGGAAAACACTATTTTTTGAGAAAAACAAAGACAAATGAACGACGTTTTAAATGATCTAATGGTTTCACTTCCTGTGTTATTTGAACCTTATATGCCTTCAGAGCTAAATCCTTGTGTAAAATACGCCATGTTGTTGATCCACTAAGTCCAAGTTGTTGTGAACGTCGTCTAATGGACATTTCATGATTTTCAGCAACACTTTCACGAACCAAACCAATATTTTCTTGAGAACGACCACTACGACTGTATTTTTCACTTTTTTGATCTTCCACGGAATCGGTCTCTTAAATTTTTTTAATAATTCGACCAATAGTGCTTTCAGATGGTCGATTATGTAAACCATAAAATTCACGTAATTTTCTAAAAACTCTTTTCACAGAACACTGATTTTCATAAAATAATTCAACAATTTGTGTGTACGAAGCCATACATCACACTTTTTAAATGCCCACATACCCAGACAAATTCAGTGCGCCGTCTACATTTTATTTATTCTTAAAAAAACCGCCCAATTTGAAACATCCTTTATATATAATAACTAATTATTTTATACGGAAATCTTCCCCGTTAAATCTAAATAAATTGCATGAATCACGCGTGAGTCAGATTAACACGAATTTTCCGTAAACCAAAACGTAAAGTCTCGCTGTAATGCAAAAATTATTGCACCTCCAGATACCCTACAATAAAGATCTTTTTATATATAGAATCTACTTACGCATTTGCACTCGAAATGTGACTTTAAATTAAAGATTTAATTAACAAATTACCAAATTGTTTATTGACAATGCGCGGAACGTATCGACCGGCAATGATGCCAAAAGTAATACAGACAATTACACGGTCAGGAGAGTAAATTACGGGATTATTTTTACATTAAGGTAAACCTTAATGTCGAGAACTAAACAAAATTAGTTTATAATATCTTCGTTTGTATCTTGATTATGGTTTTATCAAATTCATTACTGCTCAATTTACAAAGAAGCTCTGAAGTTAAACATTCACCGAATAAATTTAACGATTGAAATTAAAATAGAAATTTAACAGACGCACCGAATTTATGTATTGCGCGCGTTGGATACATTTAAATCCAATGAAAAAAATAAAGTCATGTACATATTACTCTGTGCTGGGAATATTTAATTTTTCCATTTTACGTCACGCCAGTATTAATCAGTAAATTACAGTTTTCAACGACAGGATAGTTTCAAACAAGGGGAACCTGCTGCTGGAAGATGCCAGCCTGTTTACGCAGTCATTTGCGTGTTTAATTTCGTTCACCTGTTTATTATTTTTCACCGAATACACGCGGGCGGATCTAAATAATTTCTTAAGGAAATTATTTCACCTGAAGGTTGAACGTGTTTATAAATCTTTAATATAACCCCGGGCTCTAAATTATACATTTTATTTTCATATTTACGCGTTTAAGTACAAGAACGAGTAATGTTTTTGTGGTCAACGAAACATTTATGCCAATGATGGTCGTAAAAGCTGATAGAACCTGCACTGAAAAAAAGTGTTTCTTTATACTTCAAAGAACCTTTTTTTTATTTAATTAATCGGCAAACATGTTAAACTATGTACATGATTAGGAGGTCCGCTTTTGTAGAGACTGTTATATTAGATTAGCGTCCTGTATCGCTTAATTTTAATGCCTTCCTGTTTATAATACGTCCTTAATTTCAGATTCTTGTTTAATGCTTTCATATAAAAGCGTATAATAGAAAGTTAGTGACGAAAATTCGAAAAAATTTACTTTGTGGCTTAGTAAAGAATGTCTTAAATCGCCCCTTTTTAGCCCACCTCTGTAAAATTTACACTACCATTAGATATTGTATCGGGATTTTCAATAAGGGCACAACAATTTTGTATTTAAATAAAACACAGAATAATTGATATATTGGACTGATATTTATTCCAAGTACAGTACACGTGTTACATTTAACTATGGAATTCGATCTCGTTTATATGGCCACCGCGAACACGTTTGCAGTGGCGATTGATTCTTTGGAGCCAATTTTCCACCACTTCTTCACACATGTCGGCCGGAACCTTGGCAATTTCGCATTCGGTATCGTCCCTAGACTCCTCTAACGTTGTTAACTTGTTGGCATAAACCAACGACGTAACATAACCCCATAAAAAGAAATTCAACGGCGTTAAATCGCATGAGCCAGGTGGACACTTAACCGAACCATTTCTCGAGATTACACGGTTACAATAGTTTCAATTGTTTGACCAGCTGTGTGGCATGTGGCACCATCTTATTGGAAACACATATCACTAATGTCAACTCCATCCAATTCTGACCAAAAATTGTCTTCCAACATGGCACGATAGCGAACTCCATTCACCGTAACATGGTCATAATTTTCACCAACGTAAAAACATGGTTCAATCACACCTCCGGCAAGAAATCAACACCACGCGGTCACTTTTTGTGGTTGTAATGGAGTCTCTTGAAGCACAGGTAGGTTTATTGCTGTCCAATTACGCATATTTTGCTTATTGATAAAGCTATTAAGGCAAAAAGTGAGCTTCATCGCTGAAGACGATTTTTCGATGAAATTCGGGATTTTCTTCAAACTTTAGCAGAGCCCAATCGCAGAAGTTTCCGCCCTTCATATGATCAAGAGGCTTCAGTTCTTGAGCTCATTTGATCTTTTAAGGGTGTAAGTCAAGATCTTTACGGAGAAATTCGCCACAATGTGGTTTGAGAGACTTACGATTCCTGTGAACGGCGTGGAATCGACTAATTTGGCTCGTTTTGAACTGAAGCACTTACGGCAGCGATATTTTCGGTACTTCGACCGGTTTACTGTCCCACTGGCTCAGGAACATCCAATAGTGAATAGTTTGATTCGAATTTATTATCTATAGCACGCACAGTCTGTCTGGTGGGACGCTTATTACGACCGAAAATTGGAGTAAGCACTCTTAAAATTGCGACCACCGATTCAGAATTGTGGTGGTAATTTTTAATAATTTCCAAACGTTGCTGGCTCGTGAACTTCACCATGATAAAAGTGATTGACGTTTTGATGTTGATAGATCATGGAACACGCTCAACGTTCGCATTCTAAGAGAAAATTGTTACGTCCCTATTGGAAAACTCATTGGGATACTCTTTAATTTTCTTAATCAATATTTATATATAATAATATATATTTGTCACGCCTCTCGCGATGACAACTCGCTTAGACATAATCTTAGAATGTTCTCAAAGGTTCACACAAGATCGAAAAAAAGGCAACGTCAATTACGTATGCCCGGTCACATGCGTGTGTCAAAAAACAACCAGTACAGTCTCATTCTTCCATTAAACAACAGTTAATTATAAAAACCAATACATGACCGAAACGAAACAAATTAAGTCAGATACAAATTATGCGTCTAAGAAATTGAATTTAATGGGGTGTTACATTCACAAAAACTTATTACATTACCATATACAGTAGTGTACACAAAATTTGCACTGTTGCCAACATGAGCATTAGTACACTGCACGAAACTAGTTTTTATTCATGATTAAGAAAATGCACGAATTTTGTTTACTTGAACCGGTAGTAAGGGTTGTGTTTGTATACAATCTAATAGAAAATTTAACAACAATTTTAGGATTAATGATGCTTTTGCAAACGACGTGTGTGCAGAGCTCCATCTTCTGGTTACTTCTAGAAGTATTCTTATCTATCCTCGTGGATATCTTAATTTTAATTACGTAATATTTTGTATTACATATATATATATATAGATATATATATATATACCGAAATAATCCAATCACACGTTCAAAGGTTCACAATTTGAGTTTGTTTTCTTAGTTCGTTATTCTTGCAGAAATAAGCTATAAGAGTTAGATGAATTTTAACATCGATAGAGACAGTATGGAAGGATTCGTTAATGTGCAACAACTTTTCGAAAATACTGGTTTTTGCGAGTGTACTCCTTTGAAAAAAATCGAGATTTTCATCAAAATTGAAAGTATCGAATTTAGACTTGGTAATACTCAAAACAGTAGTTCTAACTTATAAATGCGAACTGTCTATTACTCATAACAAAATCATTCAAACTTTACACCACTATACACATTCAAAAGTTGACATTTCAACTTGATTTTCCAAGTCTTCTGTTCTCTCAAAACAAAATCGAAAGAGTTAGATGAATTTTCACGTTAAAATCGTTTTTAGGACCTTCCAAAATGTCAGTATGCGAGCATTCGTTAATGTACAGTAACTTTTGGAAAATTCCAATTTTTTGAGAGTGTACCCCTTTGAAAAAAATCGAAATTTTCGTTAAAAATGAAAGCATCGAATTTAGACTTGATAATACATAAAACAATAGTTCCGAAGTGATAGAATACGAACTTTCTATTGCTCATAACAAAATCATTCAAACTTTAGAATTAATCGATTTTACACAGTCAAAAGTTGACTTGGTTTGTCAAGTTTGCTATTCTCACAGAAGAGAATCAAAAGAGTCAGATGAATGTTAACATCAAAATCGTTTTCAGTACCTTCGAAAGTGTCAACATGCGAGCATTAGGTAATGTGTAACAACTACTCGAATATAATGTGTTAATGTATTTATTCATGGCATACACTCCGCGCAACATGAATAGGACCACCCGACTTGTTGCAAGCTTTCGGTGGTTTGAAAAACAATTCATTTACTAAAAATACAATGCAAGTTTGTAATGGTATGATATGGCAAATAATACGCATTATTGCGTAATAGTGCCTAACGTTATGCATTGGGTGACGTAAGTACCACATACATATAAAATGCACCGCGCCGGTTGGATACGACCAGTATTTAATAGTAAGCTACCGGATGAGTGTCGAGTTACAACGTGTATCCGGATAAACAAACATCTGTAATTAAGGGTATTGTGCAACGATGGGACGACAGAAGTGCTTAAGTATGGAAGAAATTGGAAAAATTAAAGCGTTCCATCAAGAAGGGTATTCCTCAAGGGCTACTGCAAAGAAAATAAGTCGATCACACCAGGTTGTGAACAATTTTATTAGGGATCCCGAGAATTATGGAAAACGTTTTAAAGGGCGAACAACATCCGTTACAACTAAGAGAGAACGTCGAGCCATATTACGCGAAGCATCGAATTCGGCATTAACGGCAAGACAAATCGCGAATAACGTTGGAACGAATGCATCGGTAAGAACTGTACAGAAGTTACTGAAGACCTGTCCGCATTTAAAACGTTTGAAAATTAAACGACGGCCTCCTTTAAGGGAATTTCAGCGCACTGCACGTCTTCAGTTTGCTCAAGCAAAAATGGGGTGGACAAGAGAATGGCAAACTGTTATTGTCAGTGACGAGAAGAAGTTTAATTTAGATGGCCCGGATGGGTTTTCTTATTATTTCCACGATTTACGTAAAGATGAAGTGATTCAGTCACGAAGGCGAGCCGATGTTGGTTCAGTCATGGTATGGGGAGCTGTTTCCTATAACGGACCTGTTGATTTAGTAATAGTGAAGGGCAGACAGAATTCGGAAAAGTACGTCCAGCTGCTGCAACAGGTGAAAGACAAATTTTCCAACGTTATGGCAGGTGGGCCATTTATTTTCCAACAGGATAATGCCAGTATTCACACCGCGCGCATTGTTCTACGCTGGTTTCAAGAACAAGGCATGGAGGTTCTCGATTGGCCATCGCTCTCCCCGGACCTGAACATCATAGAAAATGTTTGGGGATGGTTGTCGCGTAAATTGTACTCCAATGCTACCCAATTCAGTTGCGCTGACGAACTAGAGCAGGCGCTGAAACGAAGTTGGGCGGAACTTCCCGTTGACTACTTGAGAACCCTGTATAATTCCATTCCATCCCGACTATTTGAGGTTATAAGAAATAATGGCAAAAGTACTCATTATTGAACAATAAAGTATTTTGTTATTGCAAACGAATCTTTTATTTTGTAGATTGGTCGTATTCAAGTGGCGTTTAATTACTCTACTTATTGTCATTAGTAACGTGCATTTGCACTGACTTTTACAAAAATTATATTTGGTACCTACATACATCTTTTTATCAACCCTCTTATTTTCGAAAATAACAATTCCAGCGCGCTACCATGTTTATACCAACTACAAATGTCATATATGCAGTTGGTCCTATTCATGTTGCGCGGAGTGTATATAGTGATTTTGATGGAGCCTGTGGTTGATTAACTTGATCACTAAGGTTGATATATAACGCCTTTCCACATTAATTTTCGTAATTTTGTATACGTATTTCGACAACTAAGTTGTCGTCATCAGCAGATAAATTAAGCAGTGCTACACCTGGAGAACTACGGCAATAAATACCCGTACGAAACAATTAATCCCGCACACGATCCGTACCGTTGAAAGACGGAAACCTTTCCGTTTTTCGTCCTTTTTTATCTTAGTTTAGGGCTAGAACGCAATTTTAAAAATTATGCGAAACGAATATACAGTGTGCGTCTTGGCTTGCAACGGTACGGATCGTGTGCGGGATTAATTGTTTTGTACGGGTATTTATTGCCGTAGTTCTCCAGGTGCAACACTGCTTAATTTATCTGCTGATGATGACAACTTAGTTGTCGAAATGCGTATACAGAATTACGAAAATTGATGTGGAAATATCAACCTTAGTGATCAAGCGTATATAGTCGTTAACATAAAATGTTTTGAGTTCAAAACATAACATACTTAATTTATATTTTTTATATTTGCAATTGCGTCCTGTAGTTGAGAAATCTCTAGGTGTTACAATTTTTATTATTACTTATTAATAATTAATAAGATTCGTAGTAAATAAAACATTTTTCTAAATCAAATACCATATATACATCTTTCTAAAGAATCTTCAGATAGATTCAAAACGACTTTCCAACAGCATACACAGCGACAAAATTAATTATCTAATAGATATAAACACAATAATGCGTAAAACGCAGGTCATCACTTTAATTTCTGACGCCTTCCAGACACTAATTTAAAGAATCATCATCGCCTTTGTTGTTATTCCAAGTTATTACGAGCTTCCTTTGCCGCTCTCCATCTTCCCTTCACGCGTAAAGACTCTGAATTTCTTACAATCGTCGTCTTCATTATTATTCTTATTATCATCTTCGTACACGAAAACACCATTACTGCTATTGCTGGACAAAAGGATCTGATGGTGCAGAGATGCATGTTTGTACTTGTACAGGTATATTTGTAATATGAACATCCGTCTTAATCTGTTAATAAGTGTATGAGAAGAACGAATCGTGTAACGTGTAGGAAAGTTAATTTTTACGCTGCATTTCAACACATAAATTAGAAAATAAATTAAAATATTTCGGACGTTCTTAAAAATAAGCTTTTTTTAATAAAATGAAATTAGTTACATTTTCCATTCCAGCAATCACAGATTTAAATATCGATCGGAAGTATTTTTTGTTTATTAACGGAAGCATTCCCAAAGCAATAAATAAATTCGACGAATTCATATGGTTTTACCGTGTTAAGAAAAAGAACACAAGAAACTTTGATGAAGACGCTAAAGACAGCTTCTAGAATGACATATATTACATTGTGCACTTGATTTAAAAAGGGATACGTAGTATTCGCCCGAGTTGCGATATTTTTCCCTCGGGCCAGAATCGTAACGAGGCGAGCGTACAAACAAATGGGCCAGCATGCAATACAAGCATTATTTATATCAATTATATTTTGTTTTATAAATAACACACATTATTCACAGCTGTTGTTGCGTAGCGCGAAATGGATAAGACTGAAAAAATGTCTGCAGCACGACGTAAGTTTCTACATTTGTTTCTACATTCCTCAGAGAGCAACTTACGCCGTATTGAAAAAGGTGTTCTTATATTTAGAAAATGAGCGCTCAACATCTACTGATTAATAATTAAAATAAACTTTAGAAATAGATAACGAATTGATACACGCATCATCGCGAATTGATCTTAATCTGGTAAAATCGAAATCTTTGATTAAAACACTTTCGAACTTTTCTACAACGAACGCGTCTATCTCGCATGTCGGCAACAAAGTTTCCAGAGCGTATGTAGACTGGCACTTGCACCACGGCTATTTGCCAAATAAAAGAATGTTAAAAGGAATCATTCAAATGTAAATAACACCCTGCCTACTACATATGTTTCAGAGAATTACTCATCTTCAGGCAGACTTGTGTCATTAACGAACGATTCCTTCGTAGAATTTATCGTATCTTTCGATACATAAAAATAATGAATAATCAATGCGTCCCTCTCTCCAACACAAAAATGTGTTGAACGACAAAGCGAGAACGCGTCTATCTCGCATGTCGGTAACAAAGTTTCCAGAGCGTTCTAGACAACTTTACAGTATATGTTAGCACCATTATAATATAAATCGAGAAATTCATCAATAAACTTTGACCGCGTCAACCAATGGTCTCGTTTTCCCTTATTCATTATACATGACAATTATAAGTTCGCCTTATATAAAGATCCGCTCGGTAGTGACTTATAATTCTACCCTTCATCTATTTCATTACGTTACACTGGTGGGGGCGCTGCGTACTCAGTACGAACCTGACCCGCAGGAAGACATCCTTACTCCATCATTTCACTTTTTTAGTCACAATCTAAAAGAAGAATCCAATTCCAGTCCCAGAAGATATTACCTATTCCTAGCAGCCTTTCCGACCAAGAGTATGGTCTTTGCCTAGAGCTCTTCCACCAGCTCTCCAGTCTTATTTCGATTGTTGCTTCATTTCGGGTGTACAATGCTGTTTCAAAAATTCGTCATTGTGTTTCGGATCATGTCAAAATTTAACTTACCTTATTATCTGACATTACCTGTTTCCATAGCTATGTATCAACATTTTTGCATTTGTTTCTCATTCTATAAAAATTAACAAAAAACTCTTTATAGCAGGAAAAAAGATTCGAACTAGATATAAAGAATGCTATTACATCTTGATGTAGAAATTCCACATTCGAATACGAAAAAAATAGAGGGCGTTGTATTTGAAAGTTACACCAACTGGAAACTATTTTATGAACACTATATAAGTATTGCTTTCTATTTATTCTGGAAATATCATCATTTCCGGTGTCAAAATAGTTACAAAAAATAATAATAATGATAATGATAACTGCAAATATTTTCATAAAAATTGCATATCTCCAAAATGGTTGAACTTAGATATAGGAAAAACTTAAGAAAATCTTTCTGGTACATGTAGAATACAAGAATGCAATAAACAGTACATCTGTCTATTTAAAATGAACGAAAAAAAGGCAAAAAAACCCTTGCCATATCAATGTTTATATTCTGCATACGTATTTCGATAACTAAGTTGTCATCAGTACCAATATTATTAAATACAGTGTCACGGTACTTACACAAAGAAGATTCCGCACATTCATCTCGTCAAAGCTAAAACACATATTACCAAAACACACACACTCAGCTTGTTTTTTGATTTGACAGCGGAAGAATTCCTAATTTTCTACCTAAACAATAAATAAATTTAACGAATTAATATGGTTTTGTTGCGTTAAGGAGAAGAACACAAGAAACTTTAACGACACACAAATAACAGCTTCCATGACGACACGTATTGCATTGTACAGTTGAGTTAAAAAGGGATACGTAGTATAATGACTTTTTGTACTCAAATCACTATGCAAAATCGAAACCACACATTCAGAGTGTGGTTCCAGTTTTGTTTTTGGAATAATGTGTATTTAGATTTTGACGGGCTGAGCGTACGCAGTTTTTTTTCTCTGTAAACATTACCGCGGATTCGGGTGCGACACTGCGATCAATAATCAACTGCTGATGACAACTTAGTTGTCGAAATAGGTATGCAGAGGACGAACGTTGATGTGGTAGGGGTTTTTGTCTTTTTTTTTCTTTATTAAAACGAAAGATTGTTAAAGATAATCTTAGTCGTTGAATTTGTGGTTGATTAACTTAATCACTAAGGTTGATATATAACCCCTTTCCACATTAACTTTCGTAATTCTGTATACGCATTTCGACAACTAAGTTATCATCATCAGCAGATAATTGCAAAGTGTCGCACCTGGTAAACCACGGCGAAAAATACCCGTACGAAAAACAAACTCCGTACGCGATCTGTACCGTTGAGAATCAAAATGTACACTGTACACCACTGTACACACACCAAAATGAACACTGTATAGTGTACTTTGGGAACCAAAATGTACACTGTACAGTGTACTTTGGGAACCAAAATGTACACTGTACACCACTGTACACACACCGAAAATGTACAGTGTACATTTTGGTTCTCAACGGTACAGATCGCGTACGGAGTTTGTTTTTCGTACGGATATTTTTCACCGTGGTTTACCAGGTGCCACACTTTGCAATTATATGCTGATGATGACAACTTAGTTGTCGAAACGCGTATACAGAATTACGAAAGTTAATGTGGAAAGGGGTTATACATATATCAACCTTAGTGATTAAAATAATCTTAGTCGTAAAACTATTCATTCATAAATTGGAATAACAAATAAGCGCCTAAAATTACAATACTTCATTCACTTTTTAAACATACATTCTTCTCTATTGCCCAACAGGAAAACCAATTATGCATAATTTTACTATATAATCATTTACTGAATCATCCAATAAAAAATGCATTCGGATTGATAAGACCTTGGAGATATAAATGCATGCAATTCATATTATAGAATTTGCAGTTATAACAGCACGCATTTAAGACCGTTCGGAGAACGCCAAGCTTCGTTAAATCTAATTAAATTGTTATACCCCAAACACACGTACAAAATTACTCACATATTTACATTGTTTCGGTATGTAAGCAATCGTAACAGCATAAATTCATGTCTTCGATGTTCGTTCTCAAAACAGCAGCGGAAATCAGTCTTCTGGTGGTTTTCTTTCGGCACGCATCACTCAAGAGGCATAACCGAACACAGTTATGATTACCGTGGACGTTTTACAAATTGCGAACGCTGTGTTCCAGGAGCGGTTCTACTTTGATGCGGTCTCTACGAAATTATTCATTAAAACCGATGTCATTTATAACCGCAGATACGATTTTGTATTTTCTAGATGTTTCCGCTTATTATTAAACCAAAATTGCATTGCGTCTAGATTGTTTCCGCTGAGATAATGAAATTGTAATTCGAAAATTATGATCTTAAAACATAAAAATTGGTTAATTTGAGATTAAATTTATTTTTTTTTTCTCTCTTCGTGGTAACAGTAATAAATTATTTTGATTATTCGGTTTAATGAAAAAAAGGCAAAATGCTCTTGTATGATAATTATTACAATATATTACATTACTTTTGAATTTCCTAAAAGGGATTTAATGGAGTTAGTGAACCGAAATATAACTTTAAAACCGCGCTCTTTAAAAACAAAATTTAAATTTTTCGTCAAACGGTTAAAAGGTAAACATAAAGGGTGTTTCAAATTTCGCGGTTTTCTCAAAGAATAAATAAAACACACAATTTGCATGCGCTTTTAAAAACCTTTTATTGGTAATTGAAGTATCAATTATGACATTTATATGCGAAAAATAATATCTGCCAAATGGCCTCCTCTTGCAGCTCCACAAACGTCCACTCTTTTGTTAAAAATTTCAATGACATTTTCACATAATCGAGGCTCTATCTCACCAATTACACGAATAATTTCATCTTTCAAAGCAGGAATTGATTGTTTTTATAAACCCGACTTTTCACATAACCCCAAAGAAAATAGTGTAATGGTGTCAAATCATATGGTGGCCAATTAACGTCACTGTTTCTTGAGATTACACGTCCAGGAAAGTTTTCTCTCAATAAATCAATTAATTCGTGTGAGGTGTGAGGTGTAGCGCCATCCTGTTGAAACCACATATCCTCTAGATCAATATTCATTAATTCAGGCCACAAAAATTCGGTTATAATCCGACGATATCGATCACCATTGACAGTTACAGCTTCAACAGCAACATTTTCATAGAAGTAAGGTCCAATTGCACCACCTGATCATAATGCACATCAAACAGTAACTCGTTTAGGATGCACAGGTTTCTCATGAATAATTCGTGGACTTTTCTCACCCCAGATACGGCAATTTTGTTTGTTAACATAGTCACCAAGTTCAAAATGTGCCTCATCGTAAAATATTATTTTTTGAGAAAAATCAGCGTGGTTCATTGATGAAATTGACAAATAAACGACGTTTTAAATGATCTAATGGCTTCAGTTCCTGTGTTATTTGAACCTTATATGCTTTCAGAGTTGTTGATCCACTAAGTCCAAGTTGTTGTGAGCGTCGTCTAATGGACATTTCAGAATCTTCAGTAACACTTTCACGAACCAAACCAATATTTTCTTGTGAACGACCACTACGACTGTATTTTTCACTTTTTTGATCTTCCACGGAACCGGTCTTTTTTTTTAATAATTCGACCAATAGTTCTTTCAGATGGACAATTATGTAAACTATAAAATTCACGTAATTTTCTAAAAACTCTTTTCACAGAACGCTGATTTTCATAAAATAATTCAACAATTTGAACGCGTTGTTGTACCGTGTACGAAGCCATTTTTATAAATGTCATACATCACACTTTTTAAATGCCCACATACCCAGACAAACTCAATGCGCCATCTATATTTTATTTATTCTTGAAAAAACCGCGCCATTTGAAACACCATTTACAAACTGCTTGTCCCGATTGCTTTGAGGTGACAGACTTGTGGTATCCCCGATTGATTTTCTTATGTTAGCCTTCCTAATCCATTGATTATTTCCGAATCAAAACAATTATATCTCGCAATATTCTTAATAAAGTTCAATTCTTTTTCCTATACTACTTTTGTTAGTGGAAAATTAAGCAAACGAATGATAAGAAAGCTGAACGAGACCAACTTTTGCTGAATGCTATGACTTGAGCTCGCCGTGATGAATCTATTGACATTGGTTTCTTTTCAGAAAATATTGACTTCTATTATTATTCCTAAAAACTAGGGTGTCCAAAAAAGGCAACGCGTCATTGTTTTCTTTTTCTACTGTAAATTTAATCGTCGGAAATTTTGAATTTAATTGCTTGACGAAATCTTCCAAGTTGCATTTACATATGTGTATTGAAAATCGTGAAGATATCATCTACATACCTAATCCAGATTCTTGAAAAATATTTAGCCTTATGCTTCAATTCAATTTCAAAATTACTCATGAATAAGTCCGCTATAAATGGAGAAAGACAATTTCCCATTGCAGTTTCCCTGTTTTTGTTCATATCAGTATCACGACACGTGCGTACTACAAAACAAAATTTTTTATGGCACTGTAAAACAACTTCTTTTCAAGCTTAATTACATTTACTTTCGAAAAATGAACAAATCTAGAAAGTGGATCTATGTAGGTGAACATGGCGAGGAATAAACCGACTGAAACCTCGCAGTCTCTCAATAGGCCTTAAAGTACGATTCCCATAAGAAACGCCGGTCATTTTGTTCCGTCGACAGCGCAACCTGGTCGTCTGTATAATCTTACGATCGCCCACAGCGAGATGAATCGTTGAAATGTCGGTTTTAGTAGCCGGCTGGGTACTTTTCGACGATACTTGCCTGTATACTGGGCGCATTAATCACCGCAAGTGGGTCAGGATGTATTGTTAACGGAACCTTGCACAATCGTGTGTGAAATTACTTTTGCGATCGTGCAGATATAATGATAAAGTTTAATATTTAATAATAATCGATTTAATTATTTTCTTCTCTTCAAAAGTGGCCCTAATTAAGAATTTAAAGCAGTAAAAACGAATGGTTAACTTAGTTAATATACACGTAGTTGAATTTGATGGAGCCTGTTGTTGATTAACTTAACCACTAAGGTTGATATACGAGGGAGCGTTTTTATATTCGCGGAATGAGCGGGTTGTAGAGGGGTGAGTAGGCGCATTGGGAGCGTGGCCTGTGCAGCGACTCATGATCAGTATAAATACGAAGTTTCATTGTTATTAGACAGTTAGTCTTTGAGCTATCGTCAACCAAGTAACATAATCAGGAGTGAAAAGTGAAATATGGAAAAAATCGAATATCGTGCCGTTATAAAGTTCCTTACCAGGCAAGGAAAATCAGTCGCGACCATAATGAATGAGATGTCATTGGTTTACGGCGACTCTTGTCCAGGAAAAACCATGGTGTACAAGTGGCATAGTTTATTTAAACAAGGAAGGGAATCCCTTGAAGACGACCCGAGGCCGGGCAGGAGCATTGAGGTGACCACGCCAGCACTTATCCAAAAAGTTGAACAAATTGTACTCGAAGATGCTCGACTAAAGAAGAAACAACTCGCAGAAATGGTTGGAGTAAACAAAACAACAGCGCGTAGAGTGTTCGCGTGCATTTTTGGACCTCTGTAATGAAGACAAGGATGGTGTATTGAGTAGAATTGTTACTGGAGACGAAACTTGGGTTCATCATTATGAACCTGAGTCCAAACAAGACTCCATGCAGTGGCACAAAAATGGCACAGCACCTCCCAAGAAATTTAAAGTGTCACAATCAGCTGGGAAACTCATGGCAACGGTATTTTGGGACTCGGAAGGAATATTGTTGATTGATTATAAAGATAAAGGTGTTTCTATAATATAACCGGAGAATATTACGCTTCAATATTAGGGCGACTAAAAGAAGCCATTTAAGAGAAAAGACGGGGAAAATTGACAAAAGGTGTTCTGCTTTTGCACGACAACGCGCCCGTCCACAAGAGCCGCGTTGCGTTAGCTGCCCTGCATAAGGTGGGCTTCGAAATTGTGAATCACCCACCCTACAGCCCAGACCTGGCCCCGAGTGATTATTACCTGTTTCCGAAAATGAAAAAAGAGCTGCGGGGTAAAAAATTTACTGCCGATGATGAAGTCAAGGAGGCAGTTTTGGCGTATTTTGCAGATAAAGAGAAATCATTTTTTTATGAGGGTATAAATAAATTAATTGAAAGATGTGAAAAATGTATCCGTCTTGCAGGTGAATGTATTGAAAAAGAAAAATAATTTGGTTTTTTTATTTCCACCCCTTGTCCCCCATTCCGCGAATATAAAAACGCTCCCTCGTATAACCCTTTTCCACATTAACTTTTGTAATTCTGTATACGCATTTCGATAACCAAGTTGTCATCATTAGCAGATTAACCGCAAAGTGTCGCACCTGGTAAACCACGGCGAAAAATACCTGTACGAAAAACACACAAACGATTAATCTGCTGATGATGACAACTTGGTTGTCGAAATGCGTATACAGAATTACAAAAGTTGATGCGGAAACGGGTTATATATCAACCTTAGTGATTAAAAAACAAATATACACGTAGGTTCAAAATAAACTAATTCGTCTCAATGTACAATAAAAATGAAGTGCTTATTTCAAAGTTTTCTTGCTTCATTTCTTATAGGATATTTTTCTCTCAGCAAGTTATAGTGACGAAGAGGATATTTACTTTTACATGGTAATGAAAACATATTTGCCCAACTACTTTCATTTCTTATGAGATCTAGGTACTGTTTTTCCCTCAACAGGTTGCGGTGACCGAAGAGAATGTCAGTATATCGACTTTTAAAACAAATGTCTCCTATTTTGCAGAGTAATAAGATCATATTGATCAAACTACTTCATTTTTTATAAGACCTAAATACTCATTTTCCCTCAGCAGGTTGCGGTGACCGAAGAGAATGCCAGATTGTCGATTTTTAAAGCACATCTTCCTTATTTTACAAAGTACTAAAAACATATTTGGCGAAGTACTTCATTTCAGTAAGACCTAAGTACTGATGTTCCCTCAGCAGAATGCAGTGACCGAAGAGAATGCCAGAATATCGATTTTCTCATATATTACATAGTAATAAAAACATGCCAGATCGTTCAATAACACAAAATCGTTTTTATTCTTTCTGAAATCCTTCGAATGTTACTGGAAAAGTCGCATTCGAATGTGTTTTTGTTTCATTGTTAACGAATGCTGCACTCACTTTGCACACATTCAAAATTTCAGCCAAAATCTTACCCACACTACCTAATGAAATGCCTAGGACTTCTATTAAATCTCTCTCAGTTAATCGACGATCTTCCAATACCTTATCCTGTACTTATGCTACGATGTCTGTTGTTGATGCACTTTTTGGGCGTTCTTCTCAGCAACTCATCTTTTTACTGTTCTAATTAAAGGTGAAGAGTCCTTATTCACTGTTAATAATCGTTCATGAATTTCCACGATACATCAACTGCAATCTGCTAAAGAAAAGTCCAAAGTTTCGATATCTGCGATTACGAGTCATTCAATTAGATTCGAATTTTAATTTCGAAATAAAAACAATTCTCTAAAATATGTTTAAAACAACCCACAATAAAGTTTATTTCAATATCACTTTACATAGTTATTACTAGAACAAGATCGGAAATAAACCAAGATATTTCTATAAAGTATTGTAGTAGAAACCCTCGAGAAGCAGGTAGTTCTGATATTAAAACACTATTGACAAATTCGGCTATACATAAATCAGAGACACTAAGTACAAGGTTTTCCAATAAGAGTGATATGATTTCTTTAAAAAAAAAACACACTTATTGTTAAGAAAATTATTACATTACATACATTAAATAAAAAACAGAAGTTTTTTATTTAATGTGAAGTACAATCGATACAATTAAGTTCTAAATAAAACGTCATTCAAATGACCTCCACAACTTCTTCTGCAGGAACGAATTCGATGAACCCAATTTTCGAGCACTTTTTCCACTAAATCTAGTCGTATGTCATGTAAAGCTTGAAGAGAGTCTGGTTTATTTCGATAGACCAGTGACTTCAAATAACCCCACAAGAAATAATCTAATGGTGTTAAATCACAACTTCTTGGAGGCCATTCGATATCACAATTTCTTGAAATAATCGAATCTATTGTTGCATTTGCTGTGTGGCACGTAGCCTCGTCTTGTTGGAACCAAATGTTGTCAAGATCAACTTCTTCCAATGTCGGCCATAAAAAGTTGGTTATCATCAATCTATACCGCTCTCCATTGACAGTAACGATGTTACCAGCTTCATTTTGAAAGAAGTACGGACCGATGATTCACCATACCAAAAACCACACCAAACTGTCAATTTAGGTGAATGTAATGGTTTTTCATAAATAATTTGTGGATTTTCTGCGCACCAGAATCGACAGTTTTGTTTACTTACCACACCATCCAGATGAAAGTGAACCTCATCAGAGAAGATGATTTTCTTAAAAAAATCGTTATCGTTTTCAAGTTGTTCCAAGGCAAAATCAGCAAATTCACGACGTTTACGGTGGTCCAATGGCTCCAGTTCTTGAATGAGAACAATTTTATAGGGATTCAAACCCAAATCCTTTCTCAAAATCCGCCAGGTTGTGGTTTGAGACAGTCGCAATTGTTGAGAACGTCTTGGAATCGACAAATTACGGTTTTCAGTAACACTTGCCTGAACGGCAGCAATATTTGCATTACTTCGAGCGGTTCTTTGTCTTATTGGCACATGAAAATTATGTAAAGAAAATGTAACCTCAAAATTTTTAACAATTCGACAAACAGCGAGCACACTTGGACGATTATTACGACCATAAAATGGCAAAAGCGCACGAAAAGTTGCAATTGGAGAACGATTATTTTGATAATAAAACTGAATAATTTATAAACGTTCTTCTTGCGTATATCTCTCCATGATGAAATTGTAAACACTACTGAATACAATGAAAAACAAATGACAGATCATGACATAGTACAAATGGCCGAAATGTCACCTCAAAATCATATCATCCCTATTGGAAAACATTTTACGATACTTAGAATTAAATTCTAAATGTATTTGCCGACACATGCAAACACTGTAAAATACAACATATTTCTAATCGCAATAAATACTAAATAATATTCTGATTACCAAAGATAATATAAAAACATTAAATTAAATATTTTATCTCATCTAATTTTACCAAAGGAGTCGTATAACACGTCAAGAGTTCAGTGCCTTCGGCGACATTAGTAAATAGCCTCCTAACACCTGTTCAAGTTATTTAAATTACAAATCTGTCAGTCTCTAGAACTGCAAACGTAACGAAGACAATTAATATTTAATATATTGCTTACTGCGGCTCCCTAAAAACAGTGAGTCCATTATGTGAAAGACGCGTGTGTTCTCGATTTCTCACATACACAATAACGACAGTCATCAAACGACCGAATTTTCATGTACAAACAGTTATCTTGTCTCAGCTTTCAGGTCAAAATGTTATAGCATTTCGTATTACAAGGCTTCCTTTATATCGAGCGAGGCCCAATTAATAAGTTACGACCAAAAAATACACACTTTTTTATTTCTTGCGCGCCGTTATATCTGACGGGTATATTTTAATCTGCTCAATTTCGCCCAGGAGTCTCATACGAACGACTATTTAAATGAGCTGGCGAGACGTTATTAGATAATTTCTAGTAATTTCGTTAAAAAATGGTTAAATTAATTGCAGTAACACGATTACATTTAATCAGACAGTAGTAACTGTTTATAAATGGGTGATTCATTATGATGTACTTTTTTTAATTGCGTTTTTTTGACAGATAAAGCGTGAGTCCTGTCAAACCTACAGGCTATATTAGTAAAATATTGTGTGATATTTTATTGTGAAAAGACTCAGCCCGGTAAAGCTTCGATAATGTATTCAACTGTATTACAAAAACGTTACACGAGAAATGAGTTTAAACGCTTAGAGCAACTTATGGTCTACGTAACGGCCCATCGAACTCATAATTCGTTATACAAAACCATGGAAAAATTTGAAACGCAATTTTCATTATTGGATAACACACGACCAAATAGACCACATTTAGCACGTACTGAAGAAAGTATAACGATGGTAGCTGAGAGTGTATGCGATGACCCTGAAGAACTGATCCGACGAAGATCTCAACAGGCTTGTCATGTGCCACAACTTGGCGTACTTTAGGTAAGGATCTTGGTTTAAAAGCTTTCGAAATTTAACTCGTTCAAGAATTGAAGGCGGCACACCTTTCGAATAATCATCGTTTCAGTTTTTGGGCTCTTGAAAATCTTGACGAGGATCCACTGTTTTCGACCAAAATTTTGTTCAGCGATGAGGTCAATTTCTGGCTTAATGGCTATGTCAATAAGCACAATTGCCGTATTTGGAGTGAAGGGCAACCCGAAGATATTCAAGAGTTGCTATTACATCCAAACAAAACCACGATTTGCTGTGGTTTATGGGCAAATGGAATCATCGGTCCATATTCCTTCAAAAATGAAGACAGCCACAACGTAACTGTGAATGGCGCCCATTATCGCGCCATGATAACGGACTACTTGCTGCCTGAAATTGAAGGCCGTGATCTCGACGATAATTGATTCCAACAAGATGGCGCTACTTGCCACACAGCCCCTGAAAGCATGGCTTTATTATAATTTCACAGAATCCACTTGTGCACTGGTTGCTTAGACCATATGACATCATCCTTTAGATTTTTTGGCACTACGTAAAGTTCAAAGTCTACATGGATAAGCCAGCTACGATTGAGCAATTAGGAAGCTAACATTACTCGCGTTATTCGCCAAGTACCACTTGAAATGCTCGTATGCGTCATCAAAAATTGGAACTTCAGAACGGATCATGTTAGGTGCAGTTACGGCCAAAATTTGAAGGAAATAATTAAGAAAAAATAAATGTCACGAATGGTTCCTTTTTATGATAATAAAAAATACCCGATAAAATTGAAGTTTTTATTTTTTTTATTTATGAAAAACGTACCTCCAATTGAATACCTTATATTGAAACTTTATTTCTTATCTAAATATTTAATATTTGAACTGCTATAAATTTTATTATTTTATTTGACCTATCTACAATATATACAGTTCGCCTTGCGGCGTCAACATTAGTTACAAAAGTATGAGACTAAATAACGTTACAAAGAATATCTTTACGCATTGCTTAGTTTTATTTTTGTTTATTCCTGTTGATACCGCAAGGCGACGAAATATTGTACATAGAGAAGTGAATATTTTACGAAACTATTTATATCAAAAGTGTGTTGTTATTTTGAATGTATTGAGGTAAATTATGATGAAGATTGTAATTAACTTAATTTAATTAAAAAAGGTAAATAAAACCCATAATCACATCTATATTCGTACTCTGCATACGTATTTCGACAACTAAGTTGTCATCATCAGCAAATTATTGATCAGTGTCGCGCCTGGATCCGCGGTAAAAACACCAAATACCCACTCACCTATTTCACGCAATTTAATATACTTTCTAATCTTAATACTAACACATGAGAACAAATCATTCAAATATTAGAAGTAATCCATTCACAAATCGACATAGTTTTTCAAATTTTGTATTCTTTGAGGTAATTTTGATGCAGCCTGTGGTTGATTAACTTAATCACTTAAGGTTGATATATAACCCCTTTCCACATTTTAATTTTCATATTCTGTATACACTATCGGTCATATTTATTTGCCCACCCTTAGTTTTAGCCAAAATTATTAAACTATCAAATCTGTACTGAAAATTTATTTATTGTACCAATACAATAGTGTAAAATAAACATAAAATAGTTACATTTTTCTTATATAAAAACTTTATCATTAATTGTTATTAAATTTTGCTCTCATCAATGTGCCCACCTTTATTTTTGATAATTGCGGCACATAACCGCGGTATCCTTTCAATTAATTTTTGCAGTGTATCTTCTGTAATTTGTGCCCAGGCTTCTTGAAGTTGTTCCCACAGTACAGTGGTGGATGATAGAGCACGTTCTCGAATCTTCCGGTCCAATTCTTCCCAAAGAAGCTCTATTGGGTTCAGATCATCAGGACTTTGAGCTGGCCACACCATTATAGAGATTTGCTCTTGGTCTTCTAGTTGACGCAAGTAATCGCCACACAATCTAGAAGTGTGTTTCGGATCGTTGTCCTGTTGAAATACAAAGCTTTCGCCAAGAATCCTTAGTCCTGACGGAACAGCGTTATTTTTTAAAATTTCCTTGTAGCCTTCTTTTCTTAGGATTCCCTCAATTTTGATGAGATCGCCTACAAATCCTCCACCAAAACACCCCCGAATCATTACTGAACCTTCTCCATGTTTTACGGTAGGCGCAATACATTCTGTCAGTACTCTTTCTCCTGCGGATCTTCTTACGAATATTCGCGTTTTACTACCGAAAAGTTCAAACTTCGATTCGTCTGTCGACAACACATTATTCCACTGATCGATCGTCCAATTCTTATGTTCTTTAGCCCAATTTAGTCGTTTTATCTTGTTTTGCTTTCGTAGTAGTGGTTTTCGCAGAGCAATTCTTCCGTATAAACCCGCTTGCCTTAACCTTCTCTGTACCGTGGACACACTAATTGGTTTAGCACGCGCTCTATTCATTTCAGCAGCAATTTCTGGTGCTGTTTTTCGTCTATCGCGTCTACTTATCCGTATTAGATGCAGGTCATCTGCAGATGTCGTCGCTTTGCGTCGTCCAGATCTTCTTTCGTTGGAAAATGTAGCACTTTCTTCAAATTTTTTAACGTTATAATCAACGGTTCTGCGATTTAATCGTAATTCTTTTGCAATTTCGCGATTACTTTTACCCGTACGATGATAAGCAATTATCATAGCACGCACTTCAACAGATAATTCCTTCGTCTTCGGCATTGCATTAAAATATTCACAATAACTCTCTATTTCACTGTTTTCGCAACAAAAGATGAACGATGACTGACGTAAAATTTATTTTCCTTTTTGAATAACACGTCGTAATATTGTAATTAGTTAGTACAATAACACAATATTGGTAATACCTTTCGGAAATGCAGGTAAAACTGTTAATACTGTAGGGATTAGCCTATATAATATTTATGGTATTTTTCCAATTTATGGCACCTTTACGATATATCGTAAACAATTTAAGATTTTCGTAGAAATTCATATGGAATTACTTCCACTAATAATATTGTTGAATAATTATAATACAGATTTTTCGAAAGATAATTCGTATTTCAGGAAACGCATAAAATTGGGGTGGGCAAATAAATATGACCGGTTGTGTACGTATTTCGACAACTAAATCGTCATCATCAGCAGATAATCATCTGCTGCAACTCGTTTTTATCAAAATATTGTTTATTACTCTACTGGATTAAATAGAAAGAGAACGGTGCTTGTAAAATACACTCGTTCGCCATGTCTACCATTAAGATTACGTCGTTCAATTAAAATTGACAGCTTCAAACGTAATAGCTTCTAAATGTGCTTAATAAAGTGCATTAACTCTATGTGTATGTAATAGCGAGCACTTGTAAAGAGAGGCCCGGATATGAATTTAATTCAATAAAAATAGAAAAGAAACCCGCTCTCGTCTTGGCCTCGCGCGACATCACGATGCCTTTCATCGCTCCTTTCTTTTATTTCCTGTCCTTTCGGAGCGGCCAATTATGCAAATCCTCTCTGCGACCATTCGTGTTTCATCAGTGCACATAGACGTACCGAGTACAATAGCAGTATATACAGGA
The DNA here is from genome assembly GCA_031893035.1 of Dermolepida albohirtum. Lineage (NCBI taxonomy): Eukaryota > Metazoa > Arthropoda > Insecta > Coleoptera > Scarabaeidae > Dermolepida > Dermolepida albohirtum. The sequence goes on along the minus strand of JAVIWB010001555.1, from coordinate 217,027 downwards.
CTAATTGAATTCAATCGGAACAGCTTGACTATTAAATAGGCGCTAATCATTTATCACGTTCTAAGCATACGAGGCACACTGAAACTCTGTAATAAAATTCACAACGACCAAACTTATGTAAGTAAAAGTTTGACATATTTTTCTTGCTAGGAGAATTCGCAAATCTCGGGTTTTTCAATAAGGACATAACAGTTTTATATTTAAATAAAACACAGAATAATTGAGATATTGGGCTGAAATTTATTCCAGGTGCAATACATACGAGGATAGTTTGACAAGTAGTGAGAATGACAAATAGGTGGCGCTCTAATTGGTAAAACAAATGCACTGTAATTTAGGTTGCCTATTTATATGTTTACATTCCGATAATTAGATAAATCGGTTGATTAGTTTATTTTTGACAGCTGATTGACGACTCAAGGTGAGAGAGATAGCAGACATGGTAAACATTTCAAAAGAACGCGTACACCACATTTTAACGAAAGAATTGGGCCTTTCCAAGCTTTCGGCAAGATGGGTGCCGCGATTGCTTACGACTGATCAAAAGTTCACTCGTTTGCGCATTTCCAATGAGTGTTTGGACCTTTATAAGCGGAATCCGGTTGATTTTTGTAGGCGATTTGTTACTTGCGATGAAACTTGGATACACTACAGTACACCCGAAACTAAACAACAGTCGAAACAATGGCTAGAACGTGGTACTGCACCTCCAAAGAAAGCGAAAACCACTTTATAAGCAAACAAGGTGATGGCATCACCAGCATAGTTGCGATGTTCAAAATCCACGAGTTGCATTTCCAATTAGTACCGCATGCGCCTTATTTGCCGGATCTAGCCCCTTCCGACTTCCACCTTTTTGCAAAATTGAAAACGGCACTAGATGGAAAGAAATTCTCGTCTAACGACGAGCTTATCATCTTCTTAATGAGTATTTTGCAAGCCTTCTGGAATCGCATTTTAGAGATGGCATAAGGGCATTGGGGCACCGTTGGAATAAATGTATTGCTCTTTTAGGAGAATATATTAATAAAATTAATAAAAATTATTTTGTATTTAAAAAATTCGTTTTTCTTTTCTATTCTCACTACTTGTCAAACTACCCTCGTATGTTACATTTAACTATGGAATTCGATCTCGTTCATACGACCACCGCGAGCACGTTTGCAACGATCGACAACTTTGAAGCCAATGTTCCAGCACTCTTTCACACATTTCGGCCGGAACGATAGCAATTTCGCTTTCTATATTATTGTTGAACTCCCCTAAGGTTGTTGACTTGTTAGCATAAACCAACGACTTAACGTAACCCCATAAAAGGAGATCCAATGGCGTTAAATCGCATGAGCGAAGTGGTCACTCGACCGGACCATTTCTCGAGATTACGCAGTTACCGAACTTCTCATTCAATAGAGCAATTGTTGGAACCACGTATCACTGATGTCAAGTCCATCCAATTCTGGGCAAAAATAGTCTTCCAACATGGCATGATAGCGAACTCCATTGACCGTAACATGGAAATCGTTTTCATTGACCAAAAAAATATGGAGCGCATATTTTGTTGGTCAACGGTCACTTTTTGTGATTTTAACCGAGTCCCTTGAAGCACATGTGGGTTTGTTTCTGTCTAGTAGCGCATATTTTGCTTATTGCTATAAGCCGTTAAGCCAAAAAGCCGAAAACAGAAACCAACTCGGCGAGGCATTCTTGTTGAGACAATTGTCTTCGAAAATTATAAAAATTTATTCCGCGAAAATGTTCTCGATTTAATTCCATTTTTCAACCAACTCGTCAACTTTGACAGTTCATTGTAGCTACAACACTACACGTATCACACTGATGCTTTGGATTTAGGTTAACTGTAAAGATGAAAGTTAATTATTAGTATTGACATTTGATTAGTGGCGCCTTCTATGACACTCTATACAAAATTTAAGAGACAACCCACCTATTAATGAAAGCGTATTTCAAAACTTATGGAACTACCCTCGTACATACTAAATAATATGGCTCTAAACATCATTTAATTGAATTAAATATTTTTATGAACTTTAATCACAGAATTTATATTTTCGCAGCTTGAAAGAACGCGAAATGACAGAATACATTTTAAATTGAAATATTACCCACACTTCCACCCTGCTAAAGCATCGTATTCCCTTTTGTGACTATTATGCGATACCAGTCTGCAGATGTTCCTTTTATATATGAATACATTCTTGCGCACAGAATGAAATGCAATGTTCGCAGTGAATTGAATAGAATTAAATCTGACGTTGGTGCGTTTGAATACGTAAGGCCATCGCGTTTTATCGCCTGAAAAAGCTTCGAAAGAACATTATGCAATGGCCCTCTCTAATACTCCTAATGAATGCGACGGTCACGTTTTCTTATTGTCACTGGAAAACGGCGCAGTTTATTCAATTATTAAAAGTGGTGAAACGAATACGGGTGGAGCAATTCGGTTATTTATGAACACGTTTCTTATGAATGTGACACATGTGATGCTTAATATGTACAGATTACTATTAGCATTTTATACGGACATCAAGTAAATAAATTATTAAATCAGATTAACTTATTTTGAGATACGATGCATGGGGATAGCCATCTGGGATCCTTACTGTGATTTGAATCGCTTATTCATACATCGGATGAGAATTATTTTCAAACTCAAATATAGTCAGTCTTAATCGAAAAAGACAAAAAAACCTTCACCACGTCAATGTTCGTAGTCTATATATATTTCGACAACTAAGTTGTCATCATCAGCAGGTTATTAGTGTCACACCTGGATTCACGGTAAAACTCCGCGGACTTCTTTTGCCAAAACAAAACACATGGTGTGTATTTTGAATTGAAATATTAAATTTTTTTCCTTTTTTAATTAAATCAATTAATCGATCTTCAACAGAGTTTACCACCATAATCAATCTTGCAGAAACTGCTTCAGGTATCAGGTTGTTACAAATATAATGTCCGTTTTTTCCTTCAGTCTGAACTGAATCGCACCTGTGTGAAGACGTGTATGTTTTTGGTGAAAATTATTATTGTATTTGTAGAAAAGGGTATTTATTTTGAAGTGTGTACCTGTTCCATTTCGTGGAAAGATTAATACACCTGTCCTTGTCTCGCCTATGGAAATGCTATCGGCAAGAGATATTCGGGCAATTTACCTCTTTCAATTTAAAAAGGGATTAAATGCAGCTGCAGCAACGCGAGAAATTAATCAGACGTTTAGTGAAACCACGTGTAATGAACGCACATTACGGCGGTGGTTTAAAAAATTCAGCGAGGGAAATTTTGATTTGGAAAATGAGCCTCGCGGATATGCGTGCAGCACCGTTAATGACGACGAGCTGCGTGTAGAAGTTCAAAGTAATCCGTCGATAACAGTGCGTAGCCTTGCAGAAACATTTCAAGTGTCCATTGCCACCATTAGTCGTCACTTTTCTTCGATTGGCGAAGTGAAGAAACTCGATCGATGGGTGCCGCACCAATTAACGGAAGCCAATAAGCTCCGTCGATTACAGGTGGCTACCTCTTTGGCTAATCGACAGAAAGTTGAACCGTTTCTTCATCGAGTGGTAACGTGTGACGAAAAGTGGATTCTTTATGATAATCGGAGACGGTCAGGACAATGGTTAGATCGAGGTGAAGCACCAAGACAGCATACACGAGCATCACTTCACCCGCGAAAGATTATGGTGACTGTATGGTGGACCAGTAAGGGTATTATTCACTATTCATTTTTGCAACCTGGTGAAACCATCACGGCAGCGTCCTATTGTACCGAACTGGAAACTATGCATGGAAAATTGAGCCGCTTGCAGCCCTCTCTAGTCAATAGACATGGACCCATACTTCTTCATGATCATGCAAGACCTCATGTTGCACGACAGACAATCCAAAAATTTTCGGAATTTGGTTACGAAATTCTCCCCCACCCACCTTATTCACCTGACCTTTCGCCAACTGATTTTCATTTTTTCCAAAGTTTAGACAATCACTTAAAAAATAGGGACTTCCCTAACCAGGAGTCTGTAATAGCAGTGTTTGAGCAATATGTGAGCCGTCAAAAGCTAGATTTCTTTTCAAAGGCAATTTTTCAGCTACCAGGCCGTTGGCAACAAACTATTGATGTAAATGGAGACTATTTTGCAGAATAAATATTTATATTTTTTTAAATTTAAACTTTTTTTATTCCTTACAAAATCGGACATTTCATATGTAACAACCTGATATATACATACATGCAGCGGCATAAGCAGATTTCTATTAAGTACTGATGTATACATATGCCTAGTTGTCAACCATTACGCTGACAGTGTCGGAAACTGTTTATATTTAAATATATATATATAGACTATGTCACGTTTATTAAAATCAAGAAATATTAAGTTATTTTGTGTTAAGTTATTGAAGAATTTTTAAATTCGCTTTTTTGTAAACATTTTAATTTTATTTTAACAAATGTATTGTAGGTTCACTAGGCTTTTATTTAAAAATACACACACATACCATTAGAAAAGGTATAACATAGTATTTTATTCTTTACAAATAAAAAAATTGCTCTTATGAAATTAAGTTTCTGACCTCAATCCCAATAAGCACAAAAGTAGCCGAAAACGAGATCGGAACTTATTTGTAGTAGCATAAACGTGATTACTACTATAAATAATACTTTTTGGTCTAAATTACTTTATTTACCAAATTTACAGTAGCCGGCCGGATCGACGTTTCTACTACAATTTGTTACCTTGTAGTACGATAACTTCAAAGTCAATTCACTGGTTTTAGCGACTTCACTTTTCCTAATAAAATAACTTCGAAGTTACCAAGACTTTGTAGTAAACTACGACAGTCAAATTTACCAATTCATATCACTAAAGTACGACTATAAAGTAGTAATTCCTTTGAAGTAAATTTTGAAGTTTTTAATACGTTATAAAGACTTAAAATTTCCCCTAATAATGGGCGACTTATGAGTAATATTCGTAAGTCAAAATAAAGTTTCCTTCACCCGAAAAAATAACTTTATGTTGTAAATTTACTTCTAAGTGGACATTACTATTAGAAATTACTATGAAGTAGATATTACTCCCTGGGTTTTCAAAGTAATATATGTTTATGATAGAGAACCGCCATATTGTTACGTGAATTGTGACAGCGGATCGGTAATCCGTAAAAAATTACATGAATCATATAAAATTATTTACAGGTAAATTAGCAGTTTTATCAAAAATATCGTATAATAACTTATTTCAATATAATAAATCAAGATAATATAATTTTATATAAATTTCAAGACAGGATTGAAAAATATAAAAAAAAATTTCTAAATAAAAATTTACTAAAAATTAAAATTATAAGGGCGCATAAAAAATTTAGAGGTATAATGCCTACATTTTGCAGTAAACTTGCTTTCGTTTAAACTTTAAACGAATAAATAACAAAATATTTCAGTATAAAGTTATTATATAATAACTTATCTAAATATTTTGTTATCATTTCATTTTACAATACCTACACCTTTTCATCTTCAATTCGCATAACATTTCGTTTTATACACAGTGGCTTTATGTGTATACAATAATAATAAATCTAAGAAGATAAGTTGAAAGAGAAAGAGAGAAATATATACGTCAAATATAAACACTACTTGGTAGTCGCGGGAACTACCCTGCCACGTTTCGGCGACCGTAACCGTTACCGAGGCGGATCTGTAAATATTACCACGAAATTATTCCCCATTTTGGCAGTAATGTAGTAATAGGAACGTCGTTTTTTCGTTCCCGTGTAGTGTCGCGGGACACTTTAAAGTCATTTTAGTAGTCGTAATTACGTTCCCAAATAGTAATTGTGCTGCTTGGGATCAGCTCAAAATTAATCAAACCAGGTTAATGTAACAATTCCAAGATTGTTTCTTGTCATTTGAGACTACTGTATGGGCAATTGTAATATTTCTTCCGAGTGTCTTGTTAAAGACTGTTCTTTGGAGCAATTCTAAGGTTAGTTACCAAGTCTCTTGTTGAGGAACAATTTCAAAATTCGTTGCTGTATCTATTGTTGTAAACCGCTGATTTTCCTTTATCAGAAAATACACAAAGACTCTACGAATAACCTAACACATAGCACTAGTATGATTAAAATTACCACGTTAAATATTATTATCCAACAAAAGTAAAAAAAAAACGCGAACTTTTCGCAAAACCACACACTAAATATAAAGAATGAATTCGCATTGTGCTCCTATATTTTTAACCAAATGTTCTTGTAACAAAAGCACATAAAACGTATTAAATCAAAAACTCATACAAAGCAATCTAAATACGTAAAAACAACGGTTACATTTTAAAAATAAAAACAAAACGAACCTGACAAATTGACATGACAACTTCGTAGAATATAGCGTTGTAAATATCCGGTGCAATTTGAGAAAACCCGTTTATTTTTAGATAGAAAATGTTCAGAATACTGTCAACTGATAGTCGAAGTTTATTTTTCTTCACACAAAATATACTGACAACCTCAGTCTACATAAAAATGTATGTATGTATGTGCACGTATCTGTGCGTACATCTACATACACGCTACTGTGTATTTCTAGATATTAAATGAACAGAATTTTTATTAACGAACGACTGTGGAAATAAGTGAGTGTCTATAAATAAACGCCCCAATATATTCTGAAGTAACACATTCATTAGCACCACATAATTTTGTAGCCGTAAGGTTATATTACGAACAGCAGTCGACAAATTTTGGAAATAACTACGTGGAAAATATTTTACACGCGAATAAATTGCATGATTGTTTTTCGAAATGTTCACCAATACATTCTATGTAGTTTTTCATACGTTTAAAATCACTAAAACTTTTATTCTATTCTGCAGTTAGTATACAGTGCAATCGGAATGCATTAGCTTCTTGGAGGCAGAAGAAACACACGTATTTTATTTTTTTTACGTAAAAACCAGAGTACGGAGAGTGCTCGGATTAAACTCGCTCGCGAACGAATTCAATTCGAGCGAGTTATATTTTCTATATTAAAAAGAACTGTTCTATACGAGTTGAGTTTGTGCTCGCGAGTTAAATGATTAAACTCGCGAGCACAAATTTTAAAACGAACGAATTAAATAAAATTGTGCTCGCGAGCAGAATTTTTTCCTACCCTGGTAAAAACACAAATCCTAAAATATATACCCAGTGGACCGATAAAAAACAACTCTATTGCCGACGAGATATAGATTAAGGCGTGTTTCGCCTATTGAAAACTCATTAGTTAACCTCGACTTCGCCGACGAATTGTTATTCTACTATCCTTTCCGCGTTTGTCTTCCGTAATATTCTACTACGTAAAAGAAGAGCCAAGGATATCTCACCGCTTCTTAAGTGCACACATTTAAAGTACTATTCTTTCTTGCATCCGTTGTTTCATCTACCATCAGCCATATTTTTGGATCTTTTAACTCTGCTTTTATTTGATCCGTAATCGTGTTTTTCACCCGAGGAAAATTATACTGTAATTGACCTCTTGGCAATCTCCATTCCGGAACGTATTTCCCCCAAAAGTTTCGAAATTCTTCATTGTCTACAATGTCTTGTGAAATGTTGCACACACTTAACATAAAAATAAAGCCAAATAGAAATTTATAATATAGTGCATCACGTTGCGCATTTAACCGGTGTTGTTTGGTATTAACCTATCTTTTACACACAAAAATACTGTACGGTAAAATGTCGATATTGCAAACAGTACATTTAATAATAGTGCCAGTGTATTCTAATGCCGAAAACCGGTTAAGAAATCTATTAACACTCGTCTAACATAACAAAGAACACCGTCGATTCGCCATCATCAATCTATTCCGGTATTCATATACACTACAGGCCATAAGTGAGGGATCGGTAGATGAAATTTAAAAAAAACATGCACGCTTGTAAGTTGCTCCCAAAGCTGTTTCTGCGATTGTGGACAGCTTTCTCTCACGTTTCTATCTAATTCATCCCACAGTAATTTGATAGGGTTGAGATCGGGTGGTTGTGGTGGCCAAATCATATTTATCAGCATCCCTTCCTCCTCTTTTTGATTCACATAGTTTTTACAAAGTTGGGATTATTATCTTGTTGTAAGTGAAAACCTTCACCAATTAACCTTAATCCAGACGGAATTGCATGTTCCTCCAAAATCTTCAGGTACCCCTCTTTTTTTAAAATGCCTTCAATGCGGTACAAACCCCCTACACCGTCAAAGGAAAAGGATCCCCAAACAAGCACAGAACCTCCCTCGTGTTTAACAGTTGGCACTACACATTCGGGTAACATCCTTTCGCCCACTTGTCTTCGAACGAAAACTCGTCGATTACTACCAAACACTTGGAAATTTGACTCATCTGTCCATAACACCTGCTTCCACATTTCCATGTCCCAGTGTTGATGGTCCTGGGCCCATTGTAACCGTTTTTTACGATTTCGTGGATTTAATAATGGTTTACGAGCTGCAATACGCCCATATAGTCCTGCCCTTGCCAAACGTCGTTTTACAGTAGTCAGTGACACTGGCTTTCGACGGCCTTCATTCAGCTCTGCTCGAAGCTGAGGAGCTGTGAGGCGCCTATTTCGTTTTGATAGTATTTTTAGGCGCAAATACTCTTGTCTGGTAGTTACCCTTGGCCTTCCACAACGTTTTATTGGTTGTAATGATCCACTTTGTGAATATCGTTTCACTGTTCCTTGCACCGCGTGATAAGATAAATTTAACTTTTGGGCTATTTGCCGCAGTGAAAATTTTTCACCATGTAGCGTTATTATAGAACTACAAGTTTCTGCGCTAAGTTCTTTTCTTTTCGGCATTTTTATAAGTTACTTTTATGTCTGTTCTCAAATACTCGTATTGCAACTTACTCGGACAAATGCTGCACGAAAACTAATTTTTAAATTGCTAAATAGTTTACTATGAATTCCTAATACCATTATAATAATATTGCGTTGTAAACCCTATTAAATTTATTGGGGTCTATAAAATATTTCTATTAAATAGACGCCATAAAACTATTAAAAGGATTTACAATATTTTTCAGAAACAAATATATTTATCTAATTTATAATAATAATCCGAATAATCCTTCTCAGAATTACATTTACAACTGTTATTTCAATTATTCTCACCAAAACAGGTAAAAGTCTAAGGGATTTGTCTAAAATACAAGTGTTTTGTTATTTATGATGAGTGATCCCTCACTTATGGCCTGTAGTGTACGTACCATACGCATATGAATCTCGACTTCGATTATATTCGACCGCTTTCGAAATATATCATCGCCGCCAATGAGTGCGCACTCGTTTCCGCATGCTTAATGAATATACACAAAAACCATGTATATGGTCAGTATTTAAGGGTTAAACTACCGCATAGATTACGCTGCGTCAAACATTAATTCCATTAAAGATGTTTTTTCATCATCATTAATCATTTCTCTACATCGAATGTCATTAAAATGAGAGTTATTTTTATAGGGTAATATATTTTGTTTACATCTATTACAAATCTCGAGAGGCCATCCGTACAGAAACGAAAGAAAAAGAAAATTATACTTCTTAATTTCATGTGAAATGTTATCTCAATACAACATCGCTACCACTGTTGTAAGCATACGTCTCTCCGTGCCGACATGACATTGCTACTTCTTAGAAAACATTCATATTTTTTGTCTTCCTTCTTCATCGGACTGTGGCATACTATGGATGTCTTAGGTTACGGGACAGCTGCCGTAGGGGCTTATTTATTGCCCGTAGATGTCTGTTCTCGCTGTGTAATTTCTGGCATTCTGCAGAAGGTTCCGTTTATGTGGGTATAGAAGTAATCGACTAGAACATTTCCAGAGGATCGTGTATGTGTAAGATATTCATTTTTTTTTGTTTTACGTAATATACAGAGAGATTATTGTAATATGTATTATATCGAAGATAAATAAAAATTACAATATTATTGTTACCCTTTCTCTTAACTCATTTTTAATACATTTTATTATTAAGACCTTATATGAATTGTGTACTTAAAGTATATATAAGTTTTTCTATAAGGACATAACAATTTTATATTTAAATAAAACAGAATAATTGAGATATTGGGCTAGAATTTATTCTAGGTGCAGTACACATGTTACACTACTCTTTCATATGACCACCGCAAGCACGTTTGCAGCGATCGATTCTTTGGAGCCAATTTTTACCACTCTTTCACATATATCGTCGGCAGTTTCGCGTTCGATATTGTCTCTGAGCTCCTCTAACGTTGTTGTCTTATTGGCATAAACCAACAACTTAACGTAACCCTATAAAAAGAAATCCAGCGGCGTTAAATCGCATGAGTGAGGTGGCCACTCGACCCTCAAGATTGCATTCTTACTGAACTTCCCTTTCAATAGATCAATTGTTTGGCCAGTTGTGTGGCATGTGGCACCATGTTGTTGGAACCACATATCACTGATGTCAAGTCCATCTAATTCTAGAATATTCTAGGAATAATAGTCCTTTCTCCACTATATACTGGGTGTTCCATGACACGATCGCCACAGCTTAAGCTCACCATTACACCACATCTCACGGCCTTTACCTCTTCCAATATTTCTACTAGATGAATGGGAGTTTTCTACGTGCGATAATATTTCTTCTGAATGCGCAAGTCAGGAAGCCTACCAGCGCTTGAAGTCGATGAGTCGGTAGAACTCACAATAGGTCATTAAAAAATCGATCTGATTTATGGATTTTTAGAAGTCCAAAGAATTTCGGACATCGTGAGGCTTTATACGTTTCTTTACATACGTTTATAGTGGAATGTTGTTCATCTTGCTCTTGGTTATTTTTTACAAGTACGTGGTTTTTATGTCCATGTGTATCTATGTATATATTAGATCCTCCAGTAGCTCTCGTAATCATTCTTCTTCATTATGTGTGTGGTATAACTTTGGTTTCATATAAGTTATTTTTTTTTGCCTTTAAATATATTCTTAAGTTTTTAGTTTTCATTTATTATTAATATTGTATATTTTAATTTTTATATATATTTAAGTTAGTTTCATTTAATACTTGCACACTGTACATATTGTTTGATTTGTCCTTTAAATGGCCTGTCTGTTGGACAATAAAGATATTATTATTATTATTATTATTATTATTATTATTATTACTATTACAGTGCGTTTTCTTCACTATATCTTTATCTCCGTAAAGCCTGTCTTTTCTCCTTCATTACGTTAGTTGAATTTGATGGAGCCTGTGGTTGATTGACTTGATCAATAAGGTTGATATATAACCCCTTTTCCACAATTAACTATTTGTAAAATTCTGTATACGCATTTCGACAACTAAGTTGTCATCATCAGCAGATAATCTGCTGATGATGACAACTTAGTTGTCGAAATGCGTATACAGAATTTTACAAATAGTTAATTGTGGAAAAGGGGTTATATATCAACCTTATTGATCAATTCATTACGTTAGGTTTTGGTGGTATAGTTTAGTATTTTATAGACATCTTGTTTGATGATTTCTGCAGTTTCTTGATCTGCTCTCTTAAAGGCGACATCTATCGATATTATTTTAAGTGTGACTGTGAAGTCGAAGCCTTTCTCCAGTCTAGAAACGTTATACTTTCACAGTTATTTTTTTTTTCCATTAGGTGAGCAACAAAGTTCTCGCTGTTTTTTTTTTTTTGATGAAAATGCAACTTCATTGTGAAAAAATGTTTACAAATGGATCATTCAAAATATTGCCCATCGCTAGCGACAACTTTTTCCATCTTTCTGACAGAGCTCGAATACCGTCACGGTAGAAGTGTTCGTCTTTTGAGGCTATCCACGAATCAAGCCATTTTAAGATGTCTTCATATGAGCGGAACTGCTGATTAGCTAGACCACGTGCCATCGAACGAAACAAGTAGTAATCGGACGGCACAATATCTGGGGAATATGGCGGGTGGGGTAGCACCTCCCATTTGAGCGTTTCTAAGCAGGTTTTAACGGGTTTGGCAACGTGAGGCCGACCGTTGTCTTGCTGTAGAATCACTTTTTCGTGCCTCTGCTCGTATCGTGGCCGCTTTTCGCGCAGTGCTCAACTCAATCGCATCAATTGAGTTCGATACCGCCCTGGTCCCACCAAATACACAGCAAAACCTTCGCAGCGTGAATATTCGGCCGAACCGACGACGTAGAAGCATGACCGGGCAGTCCCCATGATTTTGTTCTCTTTGAATTGCTGTAATGAATTCATTTTGTATCACCCGTAACGATGCGATGAAGAAAACCATTCCTTTTTTGCCGCTGGAGCAGTTGTTCACAGGCGAAAAAACGACGCTTAACGTCCCTTGGCTTCAAATCATAAGGAACCCAAGTTCCTTGTTTTTGAATCATTCCCAACGCATGCAATCGCTGGGAAATGGCTTGGCGGGTAACTCCTATTGCTGAAGCAAGCTCTTTTTGCGTTTGGCACGGATCCTCATCGAGCAATGCCTCCAATTCAGCGTCTTCGAAGATTTTTGGTCTTCCTTCACGCGAACAGTCGTCAACATCGAAATCACCTTCTTTGAAGCGACGGAACCAACCAAGGCACGTCGTTTCACTTAGTGCAGCATCTCCGTAAACTTTTTCTCGATGTTCTTCAGCCGCCGTTTTCTTCGAATAAAAGAAGAAAAACAACACTTCCCGCAAATGACAATTATTTGGCACAAAATCAGACATTTTCACACAACCAAAAGTATATGACGCAAAAACAAAATCACTAATGTGTCAAAGCGGTTTGTTTACCATATGTCTAAGCTTGGTTCATGACGTTTTGGTTATGTCATAATCGACCAGCACTTACTACTGGAGCCATCTCTTGAAAAACAGCGAGAACTTAGTTGCGCACCTAATACATTTGATGTCAATATATTCGTGAAACGTAAGAACCATTTTCACTTTTTTGAAAAGTTTTCTAATGTATTTTATCAACTTGAATATTCTTATTTTGTTATTTAATCACAGAAAATTTCATTAGCCATTGGAGAGCGAAAACATTTTTCGTCTTAAAATAATATTTTATTACTATTCAAACACAACGATCCATCAACCGGTCTTACATAAATCCATAACTACTCGTTGCGACAGTACGCTGTGACATTCAACGTTCAATTTGACGTGTGTTGATTCTAATTAGGTTGACGATGGCGAGAGCTTCGATAATAATAACGCACACATTGCACGTTGTTAAGTCGGCGGTCGAAGAACTATCGCTGCTATTTATGTGGCCATTCTTGATTGTTTTATTTGTGTATAATGATCCGTGCGTTTCAATCGAGAGATGCTATTACGTCTAAATATAAACATGTCTAGTGCACTTGCATTGCCAAAAGCAGTGCAGGAAGATGAATAGTTTGGAAACTGTTTCGTTCTTATGACTCTAGAAGGATGACTATGTTTCACTAATTAAACATTTGCGCTGTGATATGTGAAATTTTAAAGGAAATGTTTGTTTTGTATGGGGTATTTGTGAGAATGTTATTTAGAGTTATTCTTGGATTCCTCGCTAAGAAAATATGTAGAAGTTTTAAGTTATTTCTTTACTTCTTACGTAGTATTAATTATATAAAGACTTCCTCATTTCTTCGGCACGTTAACCGTTTGAACTTCGCGCCATATTACTGAGGAAGTTATAAGTCGGCACTGATGGAATGAGGCTGGAAGGAAAAAAGTGTAAAAAAATAGAAATAATGTAGAGAATGTTTATAGTCGCATTGAGCTCGCGAATTTCAATATATTTATTTTTGTACGTGACTACATTACCTGTGTTCGTTTAATTTTATATTTTTTATTATGAAACTGGTTTTCTAACTTTATTTTAGTTAAATTATCCCTACACATACCAAGGGTATCGGAAAGTCATTACCAGTTTTTCTAACAGATGTCGCTAAGCTTAAGTATGCAATGTTATGATTCGACACATGTCATTTTATTTTACTGACATCAAGCTTCAAAGCCATACATGTTATATTTTGCGAAAGTAACACCGTCATAGATTTGTAACTTTTTGAAAATGTCGAGTTTCATGTTTCATCAGTGCATTTACGCATTACTTTTCTTATTTAATAAAATGAAAAAAACCGCTGAAAGTCATCGTTTGCTGATAGAAACTTATGGTCAGAATGCTCCAACCATAAAAATATGCGAAGCGTGCCTTCGACAATTCAAAAGTAACGATTTCGATGTGCAAGACAAAGAATGTCATGGTAGACCGTAAAAGTTTGAAGATGCGAAACTGCAGGAGTTATTGGCTGAAGACCCAACCCAAACTCAAAAAGAATTGGCAGAGGCGTTAAACGTGGCTCAAGATACGATTAGCGATCGACTGCGAGCAATGGGAAGAATCCAAAAGATGGGAAAACGGGTGCCACTTCAATTCAATGACAGGCAAATGGAAAATCGAAAAATCGTCTATGAAATATTGCTGGAAGTTATTTCTGCATCGAATAGTGTCGGGTAGTAAAAAATGGATTTATTTCGAAAACTTTAAGAGCAAAATTTCATGGTTATCACCTGGCGAAGCCGGCCCATCGACTCCAAATCGTTTTGGTCTCAAGACAATGCTCTGTGTTTGGTGGGACCAGAGGATGAGACATAATATCGCAACCGTCATATTCTCCAGACTTCCAGACTATCGCCTTTTCACATCAATGGGACCCGCGCTTGCAGAACAGCACTTCGCCAATTTCGCAGAAGGTAGAAAATGGCTCGATGAATATTTTTGCTGAAAGGAGTTTTTTTGGGATGACATTCATAAATTGCCTGAAAGACGGACAAAATGTATAGAATCAAATGATCAATACTTTGAATAAATACATTTTTCTGAAAACTTTGTACCTCTGATAGTAAAAATATTATAATAATATTATATAATTATATAATTTGATTTCTTTAAAGCATGATGTTACGTGTCGTGCTTGGAAAAAGTCAAACAATTTAATGATTTTTTCAAATTTCTACTTTCAGACGTGCAAAGTGTTTAATTCTTCGTCTCAGTGAAGACTTTACTTATATCAACTTATACGAAAACAAGGAAATGAAACAAATTTCCATCGTCTTGTGAGCGTACTATTATCCGATCACACTACAAAAACATAATGGTCATTCTAATCTTCCTAATTGGCTGTTTATTAGTATTATGTCTTCTTAAAAGTCTTCGAAAAGATCGATGTGGTTCAGCTGATCGATGATCTTAATAAGCATTAAATTTTATAATTTTATTGATTGTAGAATAGCAATACTAGATATAACTATAGATATAATTTCTAAAATCGAAAATCGAAATCATTTACTATGTATCTAATGCTTTGACAAGGATGAATTGTAAGAGGACGATACTTTTACAAAGATGAGTTGAAAAAAGTAAACAGATGTCTGGTCACATGCTTGAGTTAGCAACATTACACAAAGAAAAAAAACGCCTAGGCCTAATAACCAAATTGATCCAAAATGTGCTTTCTACGGGTTGAAATTGTATGGAGAATAGGTGTCTAAAGATTCTAAATGAACGCGATCAAAGACCTATTGCAATTGCAATGAGTTAAGAAGGACATTGAAGATAGCTTTACAAATGGAATTTAATACGGGAAAGAAAGTACATTTAGAAGCCACATTCTTTTGTAAAGGGTTTTCCAATAGGGACTTGACAACTTTTAATTCAATTTATGAACGCACCCTTTCACTAATCATCGAACTGTCACTGTCAATTTATTCAGTAAACTTAACATTTTCATCATGGTAAAGTACACGAACGAACAACGTCTGCAAATTATAAAAATTTACTACAGAAATTCGGAGTCGGTGACCGCTACTTTAAGAGCGTTAACTCCGATTTTCGGTCGTAATTCTCGCCCTAGTAGACAGGCAGTAACAAGTTTAGTGCAAAAATTTGAGTCCACATATTCGTTGTGTGATGTTGCCGTGTCAGTGAGACAACGGGTTGATCGAAGTGTCGAAAATATCGCTGCCGTTGAAACGTCTGTAGCAAATGATCCAAATCAGTCAATTCCACGGTGTTCTCAAGAATTGGGCATCGCCCAGACCACTTTATGGCGAATTTTGCGTAAGGATCTTGGTTTACACCCATACAAGATCAAGCTGACTCGCAAATTGAAGCCGCTGGACCATTTGAAGCGACGTACGTTCTCCGATTGGGCTCTGGAAAAGATGCGCCAAGATGATCAATTTCATCGCAAAATTATTTTCAGTGACGAAGCTCATTTTTAGCTCAATGGGTTCGTCAATAAGCAAAATATGCATTATTGGTCGGGTAAAAATCCACATGTGCTTCATGAAACACTACTTCATCCACAAAAAATAACTGTTTGGTGCGGTTTGCATGCCGGCGACGTCATGGGACCATATTTTTTCGTCGACGATAATGATCATCACGTTACTGTGAATGGTAATCGTTATCGCGCCATGATTACCGATTATTTTTGGCTCGAATTGAAAGATATGGACTTGGACAACATGTGGTTTCAGCAGGACGGTGCCACAAGCCACACAGCACACGCTACAATCGATTTATTGAAGAGTAAGTTTGATGAGCGTGTTATCTCAGGAAATGGACCAGTCGATTGGCCGCCTCGTTCGTGCGATTTAACGCCCCTAGACTTTTTTCTTTGGGGCTACGTCAAGTCATTGGTCTATGTTAACAAGCCGACAACGTTGGAAGAGCTCAGAGCCAACATTGAACGCGAAATAGCAACCGTTTCGGCCGAATTGTGTGGCCGAGTCATCGAAAATTGGGTCCAACGAATCGACCGCTGCAAACGTGCCCGCAATGGCCATATGAACGAAGTCGAGTTCCATTCAAAAATGTTTTGTTTGTACTTCAACCCGATAATAAAGTTTTTGAAATATCTCAAATGGTCTGCATGTTATTTTTAAAAAAATTTGTCACGTCCTTATTGGAAAACCCTTTATTTGTAAATAATAACAATTTCGATATTCTTATTCGAGGTTTTTAGAGTTTGTTAACATTATTGAATGGAAGTAAATGTGTTTTATCATAGCCTGATATTGACATTTGATAATATTCAACATTCGCGAAATGTACTAATATTTTTGTGACTGACTCTATGTATGATATATACATATCTCAAAATTCACTAAGTAATGAAATACTACGCAATAGAATGTGAAATATGTTACAAACAGATGTCGTGTTATATTATTGCAATGTAACTTTCACCTCTTTAAATAAATAATAAACGCCATTCGAAAGTAGGAATACTATATTGTCCCTATAAGGCACTGATGATTCATCTAGGATTTCCATTGTGTAACACGAAGTTAAAGAAATACACGGAACTTTCTAGATGTAAGTTGTGAAATTGTACTGCCAAAATTTGAAACGGATGTCATAGCAATTTGTCTTACTCATTAATTATTTAATTTATTGTAAATAATTGCACGAAGGTATATTCTAAATTAAAAAATTGAAATTTCTACTTTCTCGCTATATTTTTATTCATTTTGATATAATATCTTTACAGTTTATAACAGATAAGTTAAAATTTGTTTATTATAAATGTATTAGCTCCTCATTTATCACCGCTGGTGATACTCACTGTGTTGTAAACAGGTTGGTCAAAAAGTTTAAAAAGACCTTTGTAAAATTACTAGCAGGATGACGAAATCATTCTGATCTTGTAGATAATCCGAACACATATTCAAGATGTTACATTTTGCAGTGGACTTTCCAGTTGTTTATTCTCCCACGGTTAAGCCAAAAGAGTTAGATAATTTTTGACCTCGGAATCGGTTTTAGGACCATCTAAAGTGCCAACACGTGAACATTTGTTAATATACCGTAACATTTCGAAAACGCCAATTTTTTCGAGTATACCCCTTTGAAAAAATTGAGTTTTTCGTCAAAATTGAAAGTTTAGAATTCAGCCGTCTTAGTACGTGAAACGGTAGTTCTGATCTAGCAGAATATTGATCTTCCACTGTTCTTGACAAAATCATTCCAATCTTGCAGATAATCCAAGCACAAATTCAAGAGTTTACATTTTGCAATGGTCTTTCAAGTTGCTTATTCTCTAACGGTTAAGTCAAAAGAGTTGGATAATTTTTGACCTCGGAATCGGTTTTAGGACCTTCCGAAGTGCCAGCACACGAACATTTGTTAATATAACATAATATTTCGAAAACGCCAAATTTTGCGAGTATACCCCTTTGAAAAAATTGAGTTCTTCATCAATATAAAAAGTTTAGAATTCAGCCCTCTTAGTACGTGAAACGGAGGTTCCGAACTAAAATATTCGCATAATTTTATTTACCAGTAAAAAAAAATGATTTTCCACAGAAAATTTCAAAAAAATCGAATCATTTTTTGTCATAAATTTTCCATATTGATGGTCTCGTGTGCCTTATCAACTGACAACGCAGAAGTTCTGTATTATAATTGTCGACTCAGAATTAATCATAGAGTCATAATCGTAACCTCCGTATATAATTTAACGTACTTGCAATTCATATTCGACCTAAATACTCTCAAAAATCGCATATAAAAACATTAATTTTCGCAATTGTTCAGCTAATAATAGACAGTAAAGTCCATGTACATTAAACACCTATAACATTACCCAAGTTAAAATAAGTAACACGACGTATGTGATCCGTCATATCCTTAACGTTTAGTTAGCATACATACGAACCATGACCCAGATTGATATTGTTTAATTTGCACCAATTAAACGTTCAATTTTAACGTTAAAAAAAGGCTTCGATGAACATTTGCACCGCTAAATATAGGAGACGGCTGTCCTTTGGTGGCTGTATGAGAAACCTGTTTTTTAAAGGCCAAATACTAAGTAAGTAGATATTCTGACAAAAGAAGGTGACTAATTTATATACACAAATATGCAACGAACATAAATGCCTTATAAATACTTTTTACAATATCCTTTCTTAATTATAAACTGATTAATTCAAACTTTTTCTCGATAGTAAAATAGACTTAGAATATTCTACTTCCTGTTTAAGCTGTACAAATAATTACAAACCGCGAACTATAAAAATTGTTAATTTGAGGAAATGATAAAAGTCGACACACAACAGGGAATAATAATATACGAGGGCAGTTTGACAAGTAGTGAGAATGGAAAAGAAAAACGAATTTTTTAAATACAAAATAATTTTTATTTTTCAATATAATCTCCTAAAAGAGCAATACATTATTCCAACGGTGCTCCAATGCCCTTATGCCATCTCTAAATTGCGATTCCGGAAGGCTTGCAAAATACTCATTTACGAAGATGATAAGCTCGTCGTTAGACGAAAATTTTTTTCCACCTAGTGCCGTTTTTAAATTTGGAAAAAGGTGGAAGTCGGAAGGGGCTAGATCCGGCGAATTAGGCGCATGCGGTACTAATTGGAAATGCAACTCGTGGATTTTGAACACGTAGAATAATAAGTAGTGATTTTTTTATTTATGCAGCACAAGTGATAAAAATTATAAAGTTAATATCTCTTTGCGAATTAATTTTAAAAAAATTATCGACTTTTTTTAAACACCCTGTATAATATTAACGTCTAGACTGCGGCAAGCTCTAGTTGTGAAAATAACATAGTCTGAGAAGACGAAATAAAGAAAGGTGACGTTTAAAGCGGTCAAGAAAATTACGTAGATTACAAAAATTGGTAGTTACATTATGTTGATGCGTTTCTATATGGACGGTGAACACGCACTGATTTGGTATGTTATATTAAGAAGTGGAATAGCAGAAATGGTGTTATTATAGATCTTCCTTTTCCCAGGCACTTCTTTCTCGCACCACTAGTGAGGTAGTCGTCTTTTTCGTATATGGGTAGAAATTCTTTTGTAATTATAGAACTGAATTTTGTATTTTCGACCATAACAATTATATTTAAATTTAATTTTACAATGGCGATGGATGCGCTATGAAAATGCTGTACGATGTCCGAGCAATATAATTCTGCTAATACATAAACAAAAATAACACTTATACATACATATATACGAGGGTGAATCTCTTTGCTCCACCCCTGACCGACTCACAATAAAAAAAATTGTAAATATTTTACTTTTATTTTTCTACATAGCCTCCATTTTCCCCATCGATGTTCTAGGATTTCTAATGCTTCCCGAAAAAGAAATTCTTCAACCTCTGCAAACCACTCATTTACCGCACGTTTCACTTCATTATTTGATAGAAATATCATTTACCACAGAAGTGTTTTTTGAGTTTCGGAAACGGTTAGTATTCGCTGGGGGCCAAATCTGGCAAATATGGTGGATGTTCAACTAATTCGAAGCCTGCCTGAGCTATTGCAGCTGTTTCAATTTCAGACCTGTGACAGGGTGCGTTATCCTGATGCAAGACAACATCTTTGCGCAATTTCCCCCGAGGTTTTTCTTTTACCGCGTCACGTAATTTAGGAATTCAGTTGGCATAATAATCACCTGTAATTGTGGCCCCTTTCTGCTGGAAATCTAATAAAATTACGCCTTCGGCATCCCAAAATACGGATAGCATGACCTCTGCCGAAGGTTGCATCTTGAATTTTCTCGACGGTGGTAAACCTCAATGTGTTCACTCCTTACTCTGTATTTTGGTCTCTATATCGTAATGATGAATCCAAAACTCATCCATTGTCACAAATCTTGTAATAAAATTTTCTTTGTCGTGTCTATACCGCGCTAAAAGACGACTGTAAATGTCGAGTTTTCTTGTGTGTATCTGTTAACATTCGTGGTACCCATCTTCCAGACAATTTCTTCATGTTTAATTCGGCAGTAATTATATTATATACTGCAAGGTATGAGAGACCAGTATCTTCAACTAATTGTCTATTAGTGACACGTCGATCTTGCAGTATGAGATCATGGACCTTTTTTAACATTTTCTTGAGTAGTGACGGTTATGGGCACTCTACCTGCATGTTCGTCTATACACGAAAGTCTACCACATTTAAACTCACGACACCACCTTTTAACTATGTCATATGATACTGCAGATTCCCCTAAATATTCCACCAAATCTTGATGAATTTAAGTTGGAGTAATCTTATTGAAGCGCAATAAATAATTATTTTGCTTTATAAATGGGTCAGTGGCGGACCAAAAGGATCAGCCCTCGTACATGAAAAATAAAATATTATGTAAACCTGAATTCATATACCTACACCTCCCTGAAAAAGAATCTGTAGTATTTTTTTTTGAACGCGTGTTCATATTTTCATTTCCTCGTCTGACTAGAACTACGAATAATACTATTATTTGAAGGTTAATACGGAACTACCTTTATTAAGGTTGACTTTATAATCCAATGTCTTGTCATGGGTTTGTTTTTCGTAAAAATTTCATTCCTGGCACTTAAAGAAACCCTGAACTATAATTTTGTATACCGGGTGTCCCATGACGTGATTGTCACATCTTAAGGACGTGGTACTAAAACAATTTCAAATTAAAAATGTCTAATGAATATATGCCCGAAACAAATAGAGAAATTTTGACACTTTTGTGTCATTACTAGAAACTAGACGAAAACGCTTTCGGTGCCGCTTGTATATTCTGTAAAGTTAAAGGCTAAGATATCATTTCAAATCGAACTGCTCAAAACTATAAAAAAATAAGGAATGGTTCAACAGATCTTCGAAGAAGGCTACGTTCTGGAAGACCAAAAAACTGCTCAACGAAGAACTGAGGTTACTTCGCCTTCAAATGCGCGACAATTGTCACACGAGCTTGGTATTTGGCGGTGGACAGTAGCTCACCATCTTCACAAAAAGTAAATAAATAAAGCAAAGAGGTTCCTCATAAATTAGCTGCAAAACAGACATAGACACGAATGTAAATCTGTAATCAACTCCTTGCTGATGTACAAGATCTCTATTTTTATCGACGAATTGTAACGTGTGACGAAAAATTAAATCTACCCTAACCATCCAAACAAATCAATTCAATAGTTAACCCATGGCCTATCTCCAGAGTCTGTGGTTAAGCTCAAAAACTTAGAAGCAAAGATGATGCTCTGTGTTTGGTGGAATTACAAGGATGTTATCCAGTTTGAATTAGTACCAGAAGGTAGAGGGTTAAACTCCGAACTATGAAGCGAGAAATTGAATTGAATGTGTACAGTTTTAATAAAAATTAGTTAATAGAAATTACATATTATTCCATCAAGAGTATGCTAGGCTACTGCTCAAAGAACTCTTCAGAAACTGGAAGAATTGGATGATGTGGAACATCTAGCTTACAACTCAGACTTAGCACCATTAGATTACCACCTTTTTACCTTTCTAGAGCAATAGCACACTTTCTTACTAGGTGTATTTTTGCCAATTTTGTGCAGGTGGAAGAACGAGGTCGTGAGTTCTTCACCTTAAAAAAGGAATTGAAAACCTTACCACACAATGGCAGAAAACTATCAATCATAATGGATTATATTTTGAATATAAATTATCGTTGTTTTTCGTATCGTCAAAATAAATTTTGTTCACGAAAAAACAAAAAGCTTTTACTCCACTCTGTTACTTTAATACTATAAAAAAAAAATTTATTTTTATAAAAAAAAACAAATTATTATCAGAAGAATTCAATGCATGTTGTATCTCATTTATTACATTTTAAATATCAATTCATGAAACCGAACACTAAAGCAAAATTGCCGTATAATTGCTAACACAGAAGACGTAAAACCAGAACAATCCGACCAAGTTTACGTTATTCGTTTATTTTGGACTGTCGTTTTATGTTTTTCTTAAATTACTCCCTTTTAACAGTTTGTAACATCAATGAGCGGTTGTTCTCGAGAGGCTGTTTGACTTCTGCTTAAGTGGTTACTATTTCAGGACAAACAAGTGCAAATAAAATTCAAGTGCTTCCGACAAATGAGAGCTTGGATTTTAATAATTGTGCGTTTAATTACTGTGCGTTTTTGTGTATTAATAAATCAATAGGAAATTAAAAATTAATGTGGAGTCAAATGATAACAACGTTGATAAAAATGTAAGAATTCTGCATCATTTGTTGAAAAAAAAAAGTTGAAAATTAATCAAAAAAAAGCAAAATAGAACTCTTTGGCACATCAATGTTCGTACTCTATATACGTATTTTGACAATTAAGTTGTCATCATCAACAGATAATTAATCACAGAGTTGTGCCTACCTTTTACAACGAAAAAATACCTCACACCATCTCGTCAAAATCGAAACACAATCTATTTCCCTATATTATGGAAATTGCTCTTCTTAATGAAGTAAATTCGTAAATAAAAACATTTAAATTAAAATCTTGCTTTTAAGTAATACACTACAAACCATCGAACAAAATTACCAGGTGTATCAGAAAGTCATTACCCATTTTTTCGTAAAAAAGCTACATTTGCAAGAGAATGGAAAAATCTATTTATTCAAAGTATTGGCCATTTGATTCTTCACATCTTGACAATCTTTCAGGCAATTCATGGACGCCATCCCAAAAAAACTGTTTGTCCTTTGAACAAAACCATTCATTGAGCCATTTTCTAACTTCTTCGAAATTGGCGAAGGGCTACTCTGCAAGCGCGTGTCCCATTGATGCGAAAAGGTGATAGTCGGACGGGGCAAGGTGTGAAGAGTATGATGGATGCGATATTATGTCTCATTCAAGTGCTTCCAACGCTTCCTTGACCGGTTTTGCTGTATGAGCCGCCGCCTTATTGTGCTGTAAAATCGCATTACGGTGTCTTCGGGCCCATTCTGGACTTCTTTCTGTCAATGCATCGTTCGAATTGATAATTTGCTATCGGTAGGGATCAGTATTAACTGTTTCATTAGGTTTCAACAGTTCGTAATACACCACGCCACTCCAGCCCAACCAAACACAGAGCATTTATCTTGCGACAAAAAAGATTTGGCGTTGGAGTCGACGGACCAGCTTCGCCAGGTGATAACTATGATTTTTTACGCTTAGGGTTTTCGAAATAAATCCATTTTTCATCACTCGTCACTATTCGATGCAGAAATGACTTCCGATCATACCTTTGAAGCAGTATTTCACAGAGGATTTTTCGATTTTCCATTTGCCTGTCATTCAATTGATGTGGCACCCATTTTCCCATCTTTTTGATGTTTCCCATTGCTCGGAATCAGTCGTTAATCGTTTCTTGAGCCACATTTAACACTTCTGCCAATTTTTCTTGAATTTGGGTTGGGTCTTCATCCAATAACTCCTGTAGTTTCGCATCTTCAAACTTTTTCGCTCTACCAGAACATTCTTTGTCTTGCACATCGAAATTACCACTTTTGAATTATTGAAACCACGCCTCACATGTTTTTATGGTTGGAGCATGCTCATCGTAAGTTTCTACCAGCGAACGATGACTCTCAGCGGCTTCTTTCTTTTGATTAAGTAAGAAAAATAATGCGCGCCTCACATTCCCAAGCACGAAACTCGACAATTTCAAAGAGGTATAAATCTATGACGGTGTTACCAGCTTATAATTTAAAAATTACAAGAGCATAGTTGAACAAACATTTTCCAGATAGATAGATCCAACAAAATGGACCAATATCATGGCCTGCAAGGTCGCAGATATGAATCCCTTTAACTTCATTATTTGAGATTTCCTGAAATATTTGTGCGACTCTTCCAGCCAATGAACAGAAAGTAATAATTGGAATTGACACCACAATATAATTAATTATGTTGCAACACCTCCTAAAGTCAATTCCATAAAGACTACAGCTTTGTCTTCAAACCGATGGCTACTATCATACTTTCAGCATTTACTTTAATTATCATTATTATTGTTGTTTTCATTAGACTTAAATGCCTACTAAATTCCTACTGACTTATTGATGATTTTAAACAATGTTGCCAAATCTACATTTCTTTTAAGTAATTCGTATGGTTCAACTAATGACAATACAGCATTTCTGTATTAGGATTGTCGACTGAGAATTAATCACGGAATCGCCCTACCTGACGATTATTCGTGAATTTTTGACCACCCTGTATACAACATTTCCGTATTAGGATTGTCGACTGAGAATTAATCACGGAATCGCCCTACCTGACGATTATCCGTGAATTTTTGACCACCCTCTATACAACATTTCTGTATTAGGATTGTCCGTGAATTTACCTGACGATTATCCGTGAATTTCTGACCAGCCTGTATACAAACAATGAGACAGAACGAAAGCTTTTTATAATCAATATTTTGTTTTTTTATTAAAACTGTGTAATACAAATTTCACACAATAAATAAAATATGTCTTCTGAAATTTTTCACACCTCAACACAAAGATGTTACCATGTCCTCCTGCCATTTCGAAATCTATATTTAATTTCTTGTTAGGAATCTTCCAGTCATCTAGTCCCGTGGTATTTTTTACGCGTTTTTTCTCATGTAAAATAAAAGTTTTTGCTTCCCTCCTGTGTTTATAGAGTTTATCTGTTCCGATGTAATTTCATCCGACCAAAAAACTTCCCAGTTTCTGTTTCTTCATTGCCTTCCTCTCTCTCTCCCGTTATTCTTTACAATTTACTCATGACTTATGTTATTCTGGCCAATCGTAAGCTCTTTGTGAATTTAAAATACTTCTGTCAATTAAAAAGGGATTTGTTGGTGGAAGAATTCAGTTTTTATCTACTTGTAAGTATTTCTACTCAGCCAATGTCATGTCATGTACAAATTGAATTGATTTCAAGCAGCTGCAAATATGCGAAAATAAAAACTTCATTGTCGAAGATCTATTTTAATAAATATTTGTAAAAAATGGTAAGGTATTCAACAATGTAGCTTCCATTAATACCTTCACCTTTAAAATTGATCTTAACACTTCTTTCCTCGATGCCAACTTAGCATGCGTACGTGTCTTTACGCTCTATGACTCTAAGCTTATTATGTATGAATGGACTTGTGCTATTCCACAGCTGCTTGTCAAGTGTACCGTTTTCACGCAATCAGTAGATCCGCTTCCGTATTAACACCGATTTAACGATGCTTTAAAAAAATTCACTGCCATTTTTCAACTACGAAACATTACACAGCTCAGTGAGTGGTAAATGCGATGTACAGTTAAGTTTTATATGAAATTATTTCGATGCAAATAATTGCGTTAGACTAACCGCTTTCAGTGTCTTTACACGGAGCCGTTGCGCGATTCGCGAACCGTTACTTTAATCTCGTGAGTTTTTACTTACCAATTTCCTACCGTAAAAACACTTCCTGGACGAATGTATTGAAACTGGCATTAAAACAATGTCGATTATTCGTGTTTCGTTGTATTAACAATATTTTACGAAGTAGAACGTAAAGTAAATGTGAAGCTCTGTTTAAGAATACACGCACCTATACAGTTAAGTGTGAAAATTTTCTTTCTAAATGAAAACTGCATTATTTTATTAAAAGATGCAGAAATAAAAATAAAGAAATACGATCGACCTCTGGTGTAAGGAAGTACAGTTGTCACCAAGTCACTTCGCGGTGACTCTGCGCTGGTAGTGTGGTAAATGGCCGATCTATAAGATAGAAGATACCAGGTCCGTATTGAATAAAGAATATATGTACTTTCTTCAACTTGGTTTCAGGGTTGGAACTACATCTGCGATAACTCTACTACCGAGGCTTCGTCACCACTTATATGAGACATCTTAAGGGCTCAACGTCTACAACTGTCTCGTTGTAGCCCTGAGAGTCTAGTGCGTCAGTGCAATTCGGCCGTATTTCTCGGACGAAAGGCAAAGTGGGAATTGCAAAATATGAATTTTAAGAGATATGTTGTAAAAATACTCGTATGTAAGTAGAAATTTGAAAAAATCTTTAAATTGTTTCATTTTTACAAATTTCTACTTTCGGGCGTGCAAAATTTCTAATTCTTCATGTTGGCGAAAACTTTACTTATATCAAATATTACGAAAACAAGGAGATGAAACAAATTCCCATCATCTTGTAAGCCTGCTATTATCCGATCACACTTTTAAAACAATGGTCATTCTTATCTTCGCAATTGGCGGTTTATTAGTATGTATTCCCTTTATTTTCTTAAAAATCTTCGAAAAGATCGTTGCGGATCAGATTTTTTACATATCTAATAATCTAGATATTTAAATATCTTTGACATTATCGATCATGGCTTGTTATCTGTTGTATGAGCGCAGAGTTAGAAGCCTGGTAGAAATTAAATCAGGAATAATATTTGTGGAAGAAAATATTTTGTATTTTAACATAGTCATCTATTATGTCAATACACGTAATCCAACAAACAACGAAATTTACATCTAAACAATTAGATCATTATATTTAGACAAAAGCATATATTTATACATACGTTGTCCATAAAATCGTATTATCAGACTGTTATCAGATTGTTATCAGAATATATGTAAATCAAAGAAAACAATTATTCGTATATATTAATCGAATACAAATCACAACACCTTCATTCGTAAAATGTATTTTTGTACCTACTAAGTAAGTTATGAATGAGGCATGCTCCGACTGCCAGTTTTGTTTACATACCATTATTATAAAGACCATTCTGCATGAATTCGGTAGATACATTTTCATGTACACTGTAAATCTTTTAGTGGTACCACTGTACATAAAACAAACTAAATATATATTAGATAAATATATATGCTATATTGAAATTCCGTATCCTATTAAGAAAGTTTATTCTTTATAAAATGTAATTTATTTTTGGATGGTGTACGTGTAACTATCTATTTATGTACCAGGTATAACGGAAAGTCATTACCAGTTTTTCTAAAAGATGTCACTAGGCTTAAGTATACAATATTATGATTTGACACATATGTCATTTTATTTTACTGACATCAAGCTTCAAAGCCATACATATGTTATATTTTGTGAAAGTAATACTGTCATAGATTTATACCTCTATAAAAATGTCAAGTTTCATGCCTGAAAAAGTCCACTTGCGGCACGTATTACTTTTCTTATTTAATTAAAAGAAAAAAACCGCTGAAAATCATCGTTTGCTGGTAGAAATTTACGGCGAGCATGACCAACCATAAACACATGTGCGCCATGGTTTCGACAAAGCGGTGATTTCAATGTGCAAGACATAGAACGTTGTGTATGTAAATTCAAAAACAATTGGCAGAAGTGTTAAACGTGGCCTAAGAAATGATTAACGACCAATTACGAGCAATGGGAAAAATCCAAAAGATGGGAAAAATGGGTGTCACATCAATTGAAAGACAGACAAACGGAAAATCAAAAACTCGTCTGTGAAATGCTGCCTCAAAGGTATGATCGGAAGTCATTTCTGTATCGAATAGTGACAGGTGATGAAAAATAGATTTATTCCGAAAACCCTAAGCGCAAAAATCTTGATTATCACCAGCCCATCAACTCCAAGGCCAAATCGTTTTGGTCACAAGACAATGCTCTGTGTTTGGTGGGACCAAAGTGGCGTGGTGCATTACGAACTGTTGAAACTTAGTAAAATAATTAATACTGATCACTACCGACAACAAATTATCAATTTGAACTATGCATTAATGGAAAAACGTCCAAAATGGGCCCGAAAACACGGTAAATGATTTTAGAGCACGATAATACGCCGTCTAATATAGCAAAACCGGTCAAGGAGGCGTTAAAGGCACTTGTCTGGGACATAATATCGCACTCGCCGTACTCTCCACCTTGCCCCGTAAGATTATCACCTTTTCATATCAATGTGGTGAAGTGTTTTCTTGGGTTGGTATCCAATAAATTGCCTGAAAGATGGGCAAGATGTGTAGAATCAAATGGCCAATACTTTGAATAAATAAATTTATCCATTGTCTTGAAAATTATGTAGTTTTTTTACGAAAAAAACGGTAATGACTTTCCGGCACACCTGGTATTTCATTAACAATAATTTAAAAATGACAGTACCACACACACTGAATATTTACTCAATTCTGATCTATTTTTCTTTTCTATTTGTAGGAAAATAACGCGTGTCATAAAACATCTGAAAAGATCGTCTCCTATAGTGTCTGCTCTCTATACGGCTAACGATTTATGCGTGATAGATCTTTTAGAAAACCGCAAGAATCTTCTGTTTCTTCGGTGCGTATCAAGCTTATTAAATGTTCGTCCACATATACATACAGTACCATACATACTACTGCAGGGCATAATCTTAAATAACTTTTATCGATAAAAAGATTTTGCTATAAATAGTTCGGGAGTTTGTATTCTGACAGTTCAGAACTACTGTTTTACATACTTCGAAATCTTAATTTAAAACTTTTATTTTGACGAAAATCTTCAATTTATTCGCAAAATTGGAGTTTTTCAAAAATTAGTGTACATTAATAATTGCTTTGACTATTTCGAAAGTTCTAAAAATAATTTCGATGTCAAAATTCATGTAATTCTTTTGGCTTAATCTCAAGAGAATAAGAAAAACTTGGAAGACAACAGCAAAATGTGAACTTTTAAATTTGCAAATGGACCTCATCTTGCAACTTAATCACTGAAGGTTGATATATAACCCCTTTCCACATTATTCCACGTATTTCGATAACTAAGTTGTTGTCATTATCAGCAGATGATTAAACAGTGTCGCACCTGGAAAACTACACGGCAAAAATACCCGTACGAAAACAAATTCCGTACAGAATCTGTACCGTTGAAAGCTAAAACGCACAATTAATATGGAGAGGGGTTGTATATCAACCTTCAGTGATTAAGTGAATCAACCACAGGCTCCATCAAAATTACTCTCGTCTTGCAAGTTTAAAGTATTTTGCAATAAACAAAAGAAAATTTGTATTCCGCTAGTTCAGAACTACTATTTTACACATCTTAAAGGCTAAATTCAAATTTTTTTCAAATCGATATTTTTAAAAAGTTACTTCTTAACGAGTGCTCGCGTGTTGGCATATTCGAAGGTCCTATAAACAATTTCGAAGTCAAAATTGATCTAACTTTTTTGACTTAATCCCAAAAGATTACAAAATTTGAAAAGCTATATCAATTTGTGTGTGTATTATTTCTAATCTTTTAAATGATTTTACTTCTAAATATTATTAAAATTGTATTCTGCTGATTCACCACAAGTATCTTACGTACTACGAAAGCCAATTTCAAAACTTTTTATTTTGACGAAAATCTCAATTCTCGCAAAAACTGGTCGTTAGAAAAAAATGTACTTTAACGACGATTCATCGTCCGTTGATGTTTTCGAAATTTACTCTTCCGTGGTAATGTAATTAAGGCAGTGTCGTAGTGTAGTCTTGGCGTCAAAACCATTCAAATAGAAACTAATATTAGAATTAAATGCAACACAAAAGATTTTATATATCAATAGAAAATTATTGTATGAGAAAGGGGAAAATCTCAAATATTAATAAGTTGGGAAACGTTGTGCTGAGGTCGTACTACATTTTTTAAAGAGATCCTGATAGGGTCTTTTTGGGTAATGTTGTATATATCTTACTTACTTTCTTTATCATAACACAATATTATAAATATTAACATACTGTAAGAAATTTGTAAAACAGTTGGTCATGAAATCCACAAGTAATCGGGAAGAGCCATTAACAAATAATTCTTTTGTTTTAATATCGAAAATTTGCATTTACCAGGTGTTGCACTTAAATAAGGAGACTGGCGTGAGATATGTTATTTATTACAAATAAATTTATATTTTACTTTTATCCCCTTCAACATACTCTCGTCCCCTATTTATACACCGCTGTATAGGTGTCTTCCATTGTTCAAAACAATACCGTAGTTCATCAGTTGTCAGTCTCTTCAACAACTCTGCTGTTTTTGCTTTTACATGTTCAACAGACTGAAAATGTGTTCCTTTTAGTGCACTTTTCACTTTTGGGAACAGGTAGAAGTCCATGGTGCGACATCTGGCAAATACGGAGGATGATCAGGCACAGCAATGCGCTTGTCAGCCAAAAACTGCTTCACATTGTGAGTTGGTTCGTTGTCCTTGTGCAGAATCAACAAGTCGTTTTTCCACAAATCCGGTCTTTTCTTCTTTACTCTTTCCCTCAGTTTGATTAGGACTTCTTTGTTAGTAATGACTAACGGTTTAACCGTCAACCACCCAGTCATGATAACACACTTGATATTTAAAAAACGATCAACATTGCCTTCAATTTCGACTTGCTCATTCATGCTTTTCTCTGTTTTGGCAATCCGGTGTCCTTCCAGTATATCGATTGACTCTTTGTTTCCGGGTCATACAGCAAAATCCAAGTTTCATAACATGTGATGATTTTTGTGAACAAGTCTGGTTCTTCTGTGAGTCATTCCACGATATCAGAACAAATGTTCATTCGTTTTTTTTGTTCCTAAGTGAAGTTTTTCGCCACCATTTTTGCACAAACTTTTGTCATGTTTAATTCATCATGCAAAATGTGTCTTACTGTTTCTTTCTTAATGTTTACCATATTGGCACTCATCCAAATGCTCGGACGTCGGTCTTTCCGCATAATTTAATTAATTTTCTGAACTCTCCCTTCAGTTCATGCAGTCACAGGTCGACCAGGATGTTCATCTTCGACCTTTTCCCGATCTTCCGAAAACTTTTCGTGCCATCTGCTTCTGCGCTTTCGGGCTGGAACCGCGTCACTTATATATCTGCCGACGTTGCGTACCCATTTATATGGGACATCTTCAGGGCTCAACTACTGCACTGAAACTGAAAGTGAAAATTTCAATTCAAAAACTCGCCCACATAACATAACATTATTACCAAACACCTCCTTCAACATTTGTAAACATTCTGTTGGCGATTTTTTAATTTGACAAGGAATTTCAGGATAATTCGCTGCTCGATTTTTATTTCGACCATTATCACGGCTCTACTAAGTAACAGTGCCCTCTACAATTGAAGCTTGAAAGTAAACTAAAGCAGACAGAGAGACGAAACTACGGGTTGTTGCTTGGGAAGTACCAAGGTCAATTACAATCCAATTACAGCCTCACCCGATGTAGCTGCGCGAGGGAAGGAGCGCAGTCTCGTTATTTAATTGCCATACCTCGTATTTATAATGAGCATTTGCATGAAATCGTATTTTAAAACGTTCGTAATCCTTTAATAAAGAAATAAAGGAGGATGTGATTTGCAGCTATTCTCGAGAAATGAAAGCAAATGCAGGAAATTATACTCTCGTAAAATACACGCTTACGCAATCTCGGTATTTCTCTTATTTTCATTTTCGAATGCGACTTGCATTACCGGCTCCCTCATCCAACATTCTCAATCTTCCCGTCCCGACCTAATTGCACCTATAAATTTCGTATCTACAACCGGCAAAATAAATCGTAAAATTATAAACGCGATAGACGCGTCCGTCTCTTCATTAACGTCTGTGCGCACTGATTATGAAACGGATGTTGGGGAAATTAATTATGAATTATGTACGCGTCCGAGACAGACACACACTCTTCTCTGTTAATAAGACAAAGTCCTCTCAAGTATAATTGGATCTTTGTACTCCTGCGTTTTAATAATATTTTGCGTTTATTAATAGTGAAGTACTCCGATTTGGAACGCTTCGAACGCAACCACTTCAAAAAAGATAAAGGACAATTGAAATGCGCTTATATTTTTGCGAGAAATTTGCATGATTGTCCATATGCACGAGTGCACGTATGCAGCCATGGGCGTAAATGTTGTTAATTGCTTTTAATACATAAAGAACTTGTCGAAGCATAAAATTAAAATATAATTTCAGGTTTTCGAATTTTGTATTATATTTTAAAGGTAATTTTGATTGGAGCCTGTGGTTGATTAACTTAATCACTTAAGGTTGATATAACGGGTGGGCCATGTAAAAGTTTAAATTTAACAATGCAATAAAACAAAAACGGTTTGAAGTTTTGCCAAATTTATCTTTTTGTCGTGAAGTACAATTGTTCCGGTTAGAGATGGAATATTATTTCATTCATATGGCTGCCGCGGCTGGCCTCACGGTACCCCATTCGATCGGACCAAT
Organism: Dermolepida albohirtum; assembly: GCA_031893035.1. Lineage (NCBI taxonomy): Eukaryota > Metazoa > Arthropoda > Insecta > Coleoptera > Scarabaeidae > Dermolepida > Dermolepida albohirtum. Next base: position 184,026 of record JAVIWB010001555.1, on the reverse strand, counting down.
TTTCGAGCACTTTTTCGAGTGTATGGGGTCGTGTCTCGGCAATGGTACCACGAAAGTTGGCCTTCAAATGCTCAATTGCCTCTGGTTTGTCGGCATAACACTTGTCTTTAACGGCGCCCCACAGAAAATAGTCTAACGGTGTCAAATCGCAGCTTCTTGGCGGCCAATTGACATCACCATTTCGGCTAATTAAACGGCCATCAATCGTTTGACGCAATAAATCGATTGTGGCATGAGATGTGTGGCAAGTTGCACCATCCTGTTGAAACCAAACATCGTTCACATCAATACCATCAAGAGCGGGAAAAAAAATCGGTTATCATGGTACGATAGGTGTCTCCATTGACCGTAATGGTTGCGCCGTCCTCATTTTCAAAGAAATATGGGCTCCGCTCCACAAGCCGCACCAAACAGTCACTTGTAATGGGTGCATTGGCTTCTGTAAGACCACGTGTGGGTTTTCTGCGCCCCAAATACGGCAATTTTGCTTGTTAACGTACCCATCAAGATGAAAATGAGCTTAATCCGAAAAGATGATTTTTTTGGCAAAATCGACATCATCGTGTAGTTTCTCGTTGGCCCATCTAGCGAAGCGAAAACGAATGGTCATGCGGCTTCAACTCTTGAACCAATTGAACTTTTCGCAAAATTTGACGTAAACTGGTGCGTGAAATGTTCAATTCTTGAGAACGATGACGAGTTGATGTTGATGCCACAGTTTCGATATTTTCGGGTGTACGCGCTGTACGAGCACTTTCACGTCTTGGCGCATCAACAATGAAATCAGTTTCACGAACTTTAGTAATAAATTTGCGTATACCGGGCACTGTTGGTCCTTCTCTGCGACCAAACTTTGTACGAGCAATTGTCCGAGCAATTGTCTTTGTTTTGGAATTGGAATTAGCAGGTTGGAGAAATACTAAAGACAAGCATAATCCATGAAGGAAAGCCCAATGTAGCGCCATGAACAGAAAGGAACATAGTTCTAACTCCGACACCTAACGTTACAAGAAGAATCCGATATGTAGCTTTTGTTTTCTCCCAATTAAGAGAAAAAAATGTAAGGTTATTTTTAATTTGAAACAAAGACAATAAAGCAAGCGATTTTCTAACTAAATCAATCCGTGACGTTTCGAAATTTACGAGAAACACCGGCTGATTTAGTTATAGAACTCATTTGTTTTATTTTCCTTTTTGTAAATTAAAAATAACCCTTAATAACGAATGAAAATAAAATAATGAAAAGATTGATGGGCCACTTAAAACTAAGCTAATTTGATATACTTTCTGAACGTGCAAATCATTATCTATACTAAAAACAAATATTTCTAATAAATAAAATGATTTTTATCTAACACAATGAACACCACTGCCATGGTATCTAATGTTACAAAGTCAGGTAGACTGACGAGTACGGGCATTCTACGAAACGCGTATTTACCATTGCTTTTGTCGACATACATCTGATTGATTTCAAATTGGAATTTTTCAATTGTTGGCTATAACTGCCGTAAAGTTCAATAATAGTTCCTTTTAACATGAACGAGAACTTATTCATTAAAAAAAAAAAATTTACTATTTTAAATCTATTATTTCATTACGTTTCTCTAAAATTTTCATTGTATGTTCATATGTATTTACAGAAATCTTTTTATATTTACCTCACTTAAACAAGACTTCTTAATGTACGCGTTTCACAGAATTTCAAACAATATAAAACGTACTTTCCTGCGACCATTACATCGAAAGTGTAATGCACCCGGATTCGTCGGCATTTAATATTACTTTGTGCAGCAAATGCAATAAGAACTTTCACTTCATGGTCAACGGATTCCGTGCACCATGCACTTGACTGTAAATTAACATTACCGATGGATATCGTTGTTTATTGTTTAATCTTTGTTGAAAGAAATTCAGCCACTATAACGTAAGGAAATTAAGACCTTGAATTTTTTTTTAATTATTGCAAAATTAATTTCAAAACATGTCCAAAGGATTATTAAGGAAATATTAAAGGAGATATTTTGTTTTTATTACCTACGTATGTGATTTTTATGTATACAAAGGGTACTAGGAAAGTTTTGCAATACAGCTTTGTTTATTTAATTTTTTCAAAGTAATTTCCTCTACACTCAATACACCTATCCATCCTCCGAAACCAATCTATAAATCAGTTCTATCAAGTTTCACTAGGGAGTAAAGCACACTCGTTGTCCCAAGCCCGCAGAAGGTCCTCATCACTGGAAAGCCGCCTCCCTTTTAGCTTCTTTTTCACATGCGGGAACAGTGCAAAGTCGCAGGGAGCAAGATCTGGACTGTAGGGAGGGTGCTTGGGAAGTTCGTAGTCAAATATTCGGTGCAGACTTTGGCGCGGTGAATTGGAGTATTATCGTGATGGAGGAACCAGGTGTCCATTCTTGACTTTGGCCGCAGGTTCTTCATAGATACAATGACTTTAGGCAAGCATCGTTCAGTATACCACTTAGCTGTGACTGTCTGACAACTACGAGTATGTTCTCATCATCAAAGACTCAAACTTTATGCTTTGGTCGTCACCTATCACGACGTTGTTCACATACCGAGATTGTCCCTTATTAAACTTTTTTAGCATCTCCCGGCACCAAGTCTCACGTCGTGTCATCTGCTCTTCAGTCAGTCAATGCGGCACCCAGAGAGAATAAAGTTTCTTCACGTTCAAATGATCATGCAGAATCGAACGAATTGCTGGTGCATTTAGGCCTGAAGTATCCTCTATCTGCTGGTAAGTCACTCGCCTGTCCTCGCCAAGCATTTACTCACAGTAGTAACGTTTTCCTCCGTAACTGACGTTCGTGGCCTTCCCGGCCTCTCAGCATCCTCCACAGTTAAATTTCCCCTTTGGAATTCTCTATACCACCTGAATATTGTTGTGCGATGTGGACATACATCACCTAGTTCAAGAGTCATTTCTTCGAAGCACTGGTCTATGTTTAAACACGCACGAAATTATAACTCAAAACTGCCCTTATCTCATTTCGTGACCACGACGCCATCGCAAGCACTTTACACTCTCACTGCTAATGAATAATTGAGCCCATCGACATGGCGCGGCAGCTACTATGCACGTATGAACATGTCTCAACATACAGCAACAAGTAGCTACCTACGATTCATTGTCGTGTCATATTGCAAAACTTTCCTAGTACCCTTTGTAATAGAAATTCCGGACATCCCTCCAAATAGTAAGAAAGAGAAACGAGGCTTAGGAAATGAGGGCTTTGTCTTTGAAACTGTTTAGAATTGTAAATTTATAGAATTTAACTGGTTTTATCCCCCTTCTCCTACTTTTGTACAGATGCCTTCTTCATCGTTTTCAAAAACTGCTATTCAAAATAGCATATTTCTTTTTTATGGTCTCCTTTAAAGTAATACGCATTGGGATCATGTTCTTTATTTGTACCAAATGACGGATATATAATTATTTAGTCATCACGAATGATATTTTATTAAACAATTATTTAACACTTTAAACTATTACAATATTATTCATCCAATATTTATTTCCACTGGTTATAAACAGTTTAAAAGTTATCTTTTTACTGATATAAATTATTATTGTAAGTATCAAACATCACTGTTTAATCTTTGTTTGCTTTCTTAGACTTTCTTTTGTTTCTTTCTAGCATTTAATATACATGTTAACTCAAGCGATTTGTATCCTTGAATTTGACATTAAATTCTTTGTTGTGTGAAATTGAGCCACATGTTGGGTACATCGAATGTTATAAATATAAAATTGTGTATAGGATTTTATATTTTTTATTGTTTTATACTTGAAAAAAGTGCAATTAAATATATATTTTAATAATGACTTGTTGCAGTTAAAATTTTGAATGAACGCTAGTAAAGGTAAATAATTAAAAAAATTCGTTGTAAATTTATACATGTTATAAGGTTTTATTTTAAATAAATTAACAATTTGTTAGATTTAAAATATTAGACTATAAATTATTTATATTACATATAAATGTGATATTACACAGTGGAGCGGAACACGAATTCAGAACACTGAGATATAATAGTTATAAAACAATACGCAAAAGAAATATATGGAAGGTATGTACCATTTGAATATACTAATCTGAAGTTTATTTAATTTTTTTTAAAATTGAATAAAGTATTAAATATTAAATACCACAGTGTGCGTCTAGGCTTTCAACGGTACGTACCGTGTGCGGAATTCATTTTTTCGTACGGGTATTTCTTGCCGTAGTTCCTCAGGTGCGACACTGCTTAATTATCTGCTGATGATGACAACTTAGTTGTGTAATACGTATATAGAATTACGAAAATTAATGTGGAAAGGGGTTATAAAGGGTTTTCCAATAGGGACTTGACAACTTTTAATTCAATTTGTGAACGCACCCTTTCACTAATCATCGAAATGTCACTGTCAATTTATTCATATAAACTTAACATTTTCATCATGATAAAGTACACGAACGAACAACGTCTGCAAATTATAAAAATTTACTACAGAAATTCGGAGTAGGTGACCGCTACTTTAAGAGCGTTAACTCCGATTTTCAGTAATAATTCTCGCCCTAGTAGACAGGCAGTAACAAGTTTAGTGCAAAAATTTGAGTCTACATATTCGTTGCGTGATGTTGCCGTGCCAGTATATAACGAGTTGGGCAAAAAATCGCTGCCGTTGAAACGTCCGTAGCAAATGATCCAAATCAGTCAATTCCACGGCGTTCTCAAGAGTTGGGCATCGCCCAAACCTCTTTATGGCGAATTTTGCGTAAGGATCTTGGTTTCCACCCATACAAGATAAAGCTGACTCAAGAATTGAAGCCGATGGACCATTTGAAGCGACGTAGGCTCTCCGATTGGGCTCTGGAAAAGATGCGCCAAGATGATCGATTTCATCGCAAAATCATTTTCAGTGACGAAGCTCATTTTTGGCTCAATGGGTTCGTCAATCAGCAAAATATGCGTTATTGGTCGGGTGAAAATCCACATGTTTTTCATGAAACACCACTTCATCCACAAAAAATAACTGTTTGGTGCGGTTTGCATGCCGGCGGCGTCCAGGAGGCATATTTTTTCAACGATAATGATGTCACGTTACCGTGAATGGTAATCGTTATCGCGCAATGATTACCGATTATTTTTGGCCCGAATTGGAAGATATGAACTTGGACAACATGTGGTTTCAGCAGGACGGTGCCACAAGCCACACAGCACACGTTACAATCGATTTATTGAAGAGTAAGTTTGATGAGTGTGTTATCTCAAGAAATGGACCAGTCGATTGGCCGCCTCGTTCGTGCGATTTAACGCTTCTAGACTTTTTTCTTTGGGGCTACGTCAAGTCATTGGTGTATGCCAACAAGCTGACAACGCTGGAAGAGCTCAGAGCCAACATTGAACGCGAAATAGCAGCCGTTTCGGCCGAATTGTGTGTCCGAGTCATCGAAAATAGTGTCCAACGAAGTCGAGTTCCATTCATAAATGTTCTGATTGTACTTCAACCCGATAATAAAGTTTTTGAAATATCTCAAATGGTCTGCATTTTATTTTGAAAAAAAGTTGTCAAGTCCTTATTGGAAAACCCTTTTTTATCAATCTTTAGTGATTAAGTTAACCAACCACAGGCTCCATCAAAATCACCATTAAATACCATAGCTGAAGGATATAGTGATTTGCTTGTGTTTGTTTCTGAGTAACCATCATCACAATAATAGCGGATGTACGAATTATACCGAGATTAGGAGTATTTGCATTTAAAAATATTGCAAATAAAATACAAAATATAAATACATAATATAATAATAGCATATATATATATATATATATATATATATATATATATATACCAATGTACCGGACAGTCATTACCGGTTTTACTAGGCTTAGGTATGCAATGTTATAATTCGACACATATGTCATTTTATTCCACTGACATCAAGTTTCAAAGCTATACATGTTAGAGTTCTCGAAAGTAACACTCATAGATTTATACCTATTTGAAAATGTCGAGTTTCGTGACTGAAAAAGTGCATTTGCGGCACGCATTACTTTTCGTATTTTATCAAAAGAAAAAAAGCCGCCGAAAGTTATCGCTTGCTGGTAGGAACTTACGGTGAGCATGCTCTAACCATAAAAACATGTGCGGCGTAGTTTCGACAATTCAAAAGTAGCGATTTCGATGTGCAAGACAAAGAACGTTCTGATAGACCAAAAAAGTTTGAAGATGCGAAACTGTAAGAGTTTTTGGATGAAGACCCAACCCAAACTCAAAAATAATTGGCGAAAACGTTAAACGTGACCCAAAGAACGATTAGCGACCGATTGCGAGCAATGGGAAAAATCCAAAAGATGGGAAAATGGGTGCCACATCAATTGAATGACAGACAAATGGAAAATCTAAAAATCGTCTGTGCAATGCTGTTTCAAAGGTATGATCGGAAGTTATTTCTGCATCGAATAGAAGCAAGTGATGAAAAATGGATTTATTTCGAAAACTCTAAGCGCAAGAAATTACGGGTATTAACACCTGGCGAAGTCGGCCCATCGGCTCCAAAGACAAATTGTTTTGGCCACAAAACAATGCTCTGTGTTTGGTGGGACCAGAGTAGCGTGGTGCATTACAAACTGTTGAAACCTAGCGAAACAGTGAATACTGATCGCTACCGACAACAAATTATTAATTTGAACCATGCATTGATAGAAAAACGTCGAAAATGAACCTGAAGACACAGTAAGGTGATTTTACAGCACGATAACGCACCGTTTCATGCAGCAAAACCGGTCAAGAAAGCGTTGAAAGCACTTGTATGGGACATAATATCGCACAAGCCGTACTCTCTATACTTTACCCCGTCTGACTATCAACTTTTCGCATCAATGGGATACACGTTTGCAGAGCAGCACTTCGCCAATTTCAAAGAAGTTAGAAAATGGCTCGATGAATGGTTTTGCTCAAAGGACAAACGGTTTTTTTTGGGATGGCATCCATAAATTGCCTCAAAGGTGCACAAGATGTGTAGAATCAAATGGCCAATACTTTGAATAAATATATTTTTCCATTTTCTTGAAAATTATGTAGTTTTTTTTTACAAAAAAACCGGTAATGAGTTTCCGGCACACCTGGTATATATACGAATAATTCTTTCCTTTGATTTCATTTTAACATTAAAAGAAAGAATTGTCCGTATATTACGCGCATTACCTATATATAATCTATAACTTCATTCGCCAAATAATGAGTTTTCGTACTCTATATTATGAATAATACATCGTCCGACTGCCAGTTTAGTTTACATATCAAATACAGACCATTCTACATGAATTCGGCAGATGTATTTTCGCGTACATCGTAGATCTTTTCGCGGTACCTAGTGTAGACACCATATCTTCCTTAAATAATAATATTTTTAAATTTCTTCGCGCAAGGTTAATGTTAACTATCATCTTATGCCCATCATCGTCTCGTCTTATTTATTTGCACTCTTAAATCATCGGGGATTTAGAAGATTTTAATGACCGCATTAACGTCGACTTCATCGTTAAGACGCGAACAGCAAACCTTAAAAAAAACAAAGCCACTCTCTCTCATACAAAACTAAAGATTATCCATCAATGACGGATGGTGTCGGTTTAAGTATATGAACTGGTACGCCTGAGTACATAAACGTATTACGGCGCCAGCTCATTAAGACTTCAAACAGAAATAAATAATAAAAAGTGAACCGTTCTATTTATAGCCACAACAGTACTTATTTAGAAATAGATATGTCGGATTTATCCGTTCTGTTCCCGCATTTGTCTTTGTTTTGTTTGTACACAAACACACGCACACATTTTCTAGCCTAGACATCGTCCGTGGTAACAGGAGACGGAAAAAAGTGTGACAAAGCCAGTTGCTCTGTATGTTCTATGTTTACTGAGATCTGTCGCGTAGGTATTTGTTTGAACTTTAGGAGGCTGCGGTATTTTTTGTGCGTCTATAATGAAGTACGTCTTTGAAACGTTAGGATCCAAGTCGAACGTAGTTTAAATATAACAGCACCAGTATTAATTTTTTTAATCATTGTTTAGTAATATTAAACGTATTAATGGTGTTTGTGTATGTTTAATTCGACGTTTGCACAAACTGATCCTAATTACGAGTGAGACTACTAGCCACATCTTTCGGAAAAGGTTGACGCTATATTGAGACAAATATGACATTAAAAATCTATTAAAAATTAAATGTAAATTGTAAAAGAAATTAATTTAAAAGAAAGTCTTATGTAAGCATGATGTAAAAGATCGAAATGTTAGACATAAATGGATATGCGATATTTGGAAAGATTAATAAAATGAAATGAAATATTAATAGAGTGCGGGAATACACACAATACTTGTCGGTGCTTCATTAGGTGTGCGCCTACAACGTACGAGGGAGCGTTTTTATATTCGCGGAATGAGCGGGTTGTAGAGGGGTGAGTAGGCGCATTGGGGGCGTGGCCTGTGCAGCGACTCATGATTAGTATAAATACAAAGTTTCATTGTTATTAGACAGTTAGTCTTTGAGCTATCGTCAACCAAGTAACATAATCAGGAGTGAAAAGTGAAATATGGAAAAAATCGAATATCGTGCCGTTATAAAGTTCCTTACCAGGCAAGGAAAATCAGTCGCGACCATAATGAATGAGATGTCATTGGTTTACGGCGACTCTTGTCCAGGAAAAACCATGGTGTACAAGTGGCATAGTTTATTTATACAAGGAAGGGAATCCCTTGAAGACGACCCGAGGCCGGGCAGAAGCATCGAGGTGACCACGCCAGCACTTATCCAAAAAGTTGAACAAATTGTACTCGAAGATGCTCGACTAAAGAAGAAACAACTCGCAGAAATGGTTGGAGTATCCGATACAACAATTTTTAAAATCCTACACGATCATCTCGGCATGTCTAAGGTCAGCGCAAGATGGGTGCCGAGAATGCTCACGCCGCCGCAAAAACAACAGCGCGTAGTGTTCGCGTGCATTTTTGGACCTCTGTAATGAAGACAAGGATGGTGTATTGAGTGGAATTGTTACTGGAGACGAAACTTGGGTTCATCATTATGAACCTGAGTCCAAACAAGACTCCATGCAGTGGCACAAAAAGGCACAGCACCTCCCAAGAAATTTAAAGTGTCACAATCAGCTGGGAAACTCATGCCAACGGTATTTTGGGACTCGGAAGGAATATTGTTGATTGATTATAAAGATAAAGGTGTTTCTATAACCGGAGAATATTACGCTTCAATATTAGAGCGACTAAAAGAAGCCATTAAAGAGAAAAGACGGGGAAAATTGACAAAAGCTGTTCTGCTTTTGCACGACAACGCGCCCGTCCACAAGAGCCGCGTTGCGTTAGCTGCCCTGCATAAGGTGGGCTTCGAAATTGTGAATCACCCACCCTACAGCCCAGACCTGGCCCCGAGTGATTATTACCTGTTTCCGAAAATGAAAAAAGAGCTGCGGGGTAAAAAATTTACTGCCGATGATGAAGTCAAAGAGGCAGTTTCGGCGTATTTTGCAGATAAAGAGAAATCATTTTTTTATGAGGGTATAAATAAATTAATTGAAAGATGTGAAAAATGTATCCGTCTTGCATATGAATATATTGAAAAAGAAAAATAATTTGTTTTTTTTATTTCCACCCCTTGTCCCCCATTCCGCGAATATAAAAAGGCTCCCTCGTAAGAGTTTCATCTAATGCAGTACATGTCTTCGTTCGGAAATGTTTACCTGTTTTATGTAGTTTCGGACGTTATACACAATTTATATAGACGTTAAGTGTGTTGAAAAGACGACCATTATCTAGGACAGTAAATAAGTTTATGCGTCAATTTCCGAATTTAATATAAAACGGCAAAAGTGAAGCTTTTGCGATAGACCGCATATGTGCTGGAGATATATGACTGCAAAAAACACGTGGATAGTCAGCACAAAAAATGACGTACGATCGAGTGAGTAATTTCTATTCAATTTATGTTCAACACTGACGCTGTACTTATCTCTTATTTTGATAAGACTATTCGGCCCAATTTCAAATCGAAAGAGCTAAATAAATTTGAACTCCAGAATTGTTTCTAGGACCTTTAAAAATGTTGGCTTGCCAATATTTGTAAACGTACGATATCTGTTCAAAAATACCATTTTTTGCGAGTAGATCGCTCATGTGCTGGAAGATATGTGACTGCAAAAAACACGTGGATAGAGGGCAACACAAAAAATGACATACGATCGAGTGAGCAATTTCTATCCAATTTATGTTCAACACTGATGCTGTACTTATCGTTTGTCTATTATTTTGGTAAGACTTTTCCGCCCAATTTCAAATCGAAAGAGCTAAATAAATTTTAACTCCAGAATTGTTTCCAGGCCCTTTAAAAAATGAAAACGTACGGTATCTTTTCAAAAATACCATTTTTTGCGAGTAGATCGCTCGTGTGCTGGAAGATATATGACTGCAAAAAACACGTGGATAGTGGGCAGCACAAAAGATGACATACGATCGAGTGAGCCATTTCTATTGGATTTATGTTCAACACTCAACATTCTATCGTTTCGTTTATTAAATAACGGATCATTTTACACATTTTGAAATAAGTACGCGAACTGTAAATTACCTAGCTCGAAACGTTACGGAATTTTGTACCATCTACCCGGGAACATATTGAAATTAAAATAAAACGAAGTGGAAATTGGAAAATAAAGAACTTTAGTTATGGGTGGACGAAACGACAGATTGTTAAAATAATTCTGTTGTTAATGTTATGATACGCACAATGGAACGACATCAATCGTCAACTTCAATCTTAATAGTTTCCAATGTACTGTCGAAATTATTTTCAAAAGTAGTGTTAAATACATTGGAAGAATTTGAACTCTCGAGGGATCAACTCTTAATGTTTATAAAAGTCAGCGAAAAGCCCTGTATACGCGCTTGCGTATCTAACAGTAAGCTAGTCGACTAAACGAGGTAGTGTCTTAAAACCACGACACATCATCAACATATATGACTGAATTTTCGACTTGTGCTACCGCGATTTAAAAATCACTAAAAAATGAAGTTAAAAAAGTGATGCATTTATTGAAACACATTAGTGAACTAACATATTATTTCTTTAATATTTGGTAGGGTTGCCCTTTGCTTGGATAATTGCGTCTAGTCTATTTGGAAGATTCCACTAATTTTTTCGTATAATCTGCTTGTTTTAGATTGTTTCGGTTTGATATTACGTGACTGCGTATCCCTATCTCTAACGTGTGTCATAAATTTTCAATTATATTTATATGTAATGGCGATTGGCGATGGTTTACATACTGTTGGGCAGTTGTACAACAACCACTGTTTTACAATATATGAAGTGTTCTTCAGGTCGTTGTTTAATAAAATTGAAAATTATTTTCAATTCCAAGTTTTTAGGCACTAACTTTCAGATTTTGTTTTAGAATGTCCAAATACATAAATTTATTCGTAATTCCTTCAATGAAATGCAGATTTCCTACCTCTGCGGCAGAGACACATTCCCAAACCATTACATGTCCACCTTCTTGAAATCCATTTCTTCATTCTTTTTTCTCCATACTGTGATTTCGCCATCTGATCCAAAAATATTATATTTGCTTTCGTCCGAAAATAAATCTGTTTTCCAAAAGTCGAAACCATTGTTTTGATGTCCTAAAGCAAACTGTAAACGAAGGTTTTCATTTCTCTTACTAACAAATGGTTTCCTACGAGCTATTCTGCCCTATAAACCGGCATTTCGCAAAACTCTTCGAACAATTTCCGGCTTAACTTCTTTAACAAGTGCCTACTACGCTACTTCAGATGTCAACTTTGGGCCACTCAAAAACGGATTCTGTTTTGAAGTTCGTACAAGCCACCACTCATCGTGTTCGTTAAATATTTTTCTTGTACTCACTCTGCCTTTGTTCTTTATTCTGCTGTTTCGAACATTACGCTCAATGATGTGCTGAATGGTAGACGGACTTTTGTCTAAGATTTTAGCTACTTCTCTTTGGCTTTTATTATTTTTAAAATGAAAAATAACAAGATTTCACTCCTCTACTGTTCTTTGTCGACCCATCTCACTTGAACTAATATTAATACAAACACTAACTGTTACTCAACTGAAATGACACGGAAAATGAATTCATGTGCTTTTCAAGGAAGGGGAACCACCGACATATTTGCATCATTTTCACTGTGACATTGATTTATGAGCTTTTAACCTTTTAACCGCAATGTGTTTAATTCTTTTTCAAAAACGATTTCTCCTTATGTAATTTTAACAATATATAATTTTTATAGCACTGCATCATTTTGACTGTGAGTCACTGTATATTAAAATTTAATTTTGCCACGTAAAATTGATTTCACGAATTTTATAGGTTGTACTTCAAGCTTGAAGTCTGTTAAGCAATATGACTCTTTCTTTTTGAAATACTATATAGTGTTTATAAGTTTCAAATATAATGTATTTTATCTATTAATTTCATGACCATATAAGTAATTTACTATATTTTTTTTTTATTTGAAACTAAGTCCTTTTTACCAATACAATAAATCAATTAGTTTTTAACTTCCGAGCCGTACATTATTATCACATGATTGGCAGAATTAAATACGTTCAAAACATGCACTTTAATACTGGAGGTAGCAGCACATTATCCACGGTATCCGTTCCGTTTATTATCCAGTGTGATTAGTCGTCAGTTTGAAGTCTAAACAATATACACTCAAACCAAGCAACGTTGCTCTTTAAGAAAATCTCAACTCGCGAGCTTTGTTAGAACATTGTAAATACCGCAGAGTGGTTATACGTGCAACCATCCTCTTTATACTCGCGCACAGTAAAACGCCTCTTTTGTCTTGAAGAGTGAGTGTTCGTTAGTAAACAAGTAGTTCTTCATATTTACCGGTACTACGAGATTTTATGGAGATATAAGAAAGCACAAGTGCCTTTGGACGTACGTACATGTGTAGATGTACGTGTTGCGAATGAAAAACAAGTCGGACGACATGATAAAACAAAAATAAACAATGTAACAACGAAACATAGTCTTGGTTATCAACGGTGAATCGGTAGGGATTCCGGGAATGAGAATTTCAAAATGAAAATTATTATTTACGCGTATTTTTCTTGCTCAGTTACGTAACTTTCTGTGTAAGTTGTACAATAAATCTTCTTGTTGTAGTTTGTAATTTATAGTACAAAGTAATGTTGTCTAATCTCTTTTTGTGTAAAAGAATGTTATATCATATGTTCTACAGCCGTAAGCTATGACAATTTCTACATTACAATTACAATTGTATCAGTAAGTTGTACATTAATCTTCCCCGCAAACGACCTATTCTAACCAGACGAATAACGTAATTCCAGCTATAAAAGATACTTTTTTCGACAACTTTCCAAAAATACCATTTTTTACGAGTATACTCCTTTGAAAAAATTGAAATTTTCGTCAAAATTAGAAGTTTTAAACTGAGTCTTCATAGTTTATAAAATAGTAATTTTTAACTAGCAGAATACAAATTCAATTTCACTACCGTTTATAGCAAAACCGTTTTGAAGATAATCCAATTGCATGGTTAAAATTTTGACATGATTTTTTATGTACTTCCTTTTTTCAGGATTAAGTCAAGAGAATTAGATAAATTTTGATATCGAAATCGTTTTTAAGACCTCCGAAAGCGTCAACACGCGAGCATTCTTTAATTTGCCATAACATTCCAAAAATACCAACCTTGAGAGAATAATCTGTCACTATTTGCCACTTTCCGATAATCTGGTGTTCATCATACAAAGGGTATTAGGAAAGTTTTGCAATATGACGCAACAATGAATCGTAGGAAGCTGCTTGTCGCTGCATGTTGAGACATGTTCATACATGCATAGTAGCCGCCGCGCCATGTCGATGGGCTCAGTTATTCATTAGCAGTGAGAGTGCAAAATGCTTACGATGGCATCGTGGTCACGAAATTAGATAAGGGCAGTTTTGCGTTATAATTTCGTGCGTGGTTTAAACATAGACCAGTGCTTCGAAGAAATGACTCTTGCACTAGGTGATGTTTGTCCACATCGCACAACGATATTCAGGTGGTATAATGTAGAATTTTCAAAGAGAAAATTTAACTATGGAGGATGCTGAGAGGCTGGGAAGGCCACGAACGTCAGTTACGGAGCAAAACGTTACTACTGTGAGGAAAATACTTGGTGAGGACAGGCAAGTGACCTACCAACAGATAGATGTATTTTTCAAATTGAGTGGAATTATGGAACGCGTCGTTTTGGACACACAAAAAAGTCACAGCTAAGTGGTATACTGAACAGTGCCTTTTTAAAGTCATTTTTATCTATGAAAAGCTGCGGCCAAAGTCAAGAATGGACACCTGATTCCTCCATCACGATAATGCTCCAGCTCACCGCGCCAAAGCCTGCACCGAATATTTGACCACGTCAATAATGCACAGGTTTAAAGCTTAGTGCTTCCTCGAGCACCCTCCCTACAGTTTAGATCGTGCTCTCTGCGTCTTTGCACTGGTCCCTCATGTGAAAATGAAGCTAAAAGGGAGGCGGTTTTCCAGTGATGAGGACCTTCTGCGGGCTTGGGGCAACGAGTGTGCTTTACTGCCTAGTGAAACTTAGTAGAACTGGTTTAAAGATTGGTTTCGGAGTGTGGAGAGGTGTATTGAGTGTAGAGGAAATTACTTTGAAAAAATTAAGTAAACAAAGCTGTATTGCAAAACTTTCCTATCACCCTTTGTATTTTATGAGAAATTTGTTAATTTTTTGCAAATTTAATTAAAAATTAAAAATAATTTTTCAATTTTCTAGATATTTGTACTTTTTTGTCGAAATAACGTCCATACCCATGGACACGTAAAGCGAAAGAATCGTTAAAATGTATGTCGTGTACAGACAAAGTCATAAATTGAAAATCAAGTCGTATCATCCTGAACTTAATTAAAACACATAAAGTTCAGAATGACAAAAATTGTAATGAAGCCACAAACACATAATTTAAGATAATGGGTAGTAAAAAAAGTTACTAGTTGTTTATTCTCTGTCGGATGTTCTTTATTATACGCAAAAAATACTTATTGCAAAGTTGCTTTGAAAAAAAAATCAAATTAAGAACAAGAACTCAATTTTTTTTTGTAATTTATTTTGTAATATTTGGACGCCAGCATTGTTTTATGATACATTAAACTTTTTAAATTTAATATTACATTTATTCGTTTTATAGATCACAAATTAATTTAAGATTGTTTCTAATGTTCCGCATGTTTTAGTATAACGTTAATATACAACAATAATCTGTGAAAATTCACAATTTACGATACATAAAAACGCAGTGTCTCTATATCTGTAAATTGTTGCATATACCAAGTTAACCTCCTTTATTTACGGTTGTCTTTAATGAATGTCTTATAATGTATAGATCAGTAACAGTTGATAGAAGAAATGGTAGCAATTATATAAGTAAAACATTACCAATAATGCAGGATAAAACATAATTTAATAAATTCCTTAAATAATAAAAATTCTTTTAAAGACCCTAGTTCTTGTGCTAAAAAAAGTTTAACAAAGGATAATCTCGGTATATGAACAACATCGTGACAGGTGACGAGACTTGGCTGTACTACGAGGGAGCGTTTTTATATTCGCGGAATGAGCGGGTTGTAGAGGGGTGAGTAGGCGCATTGGGGGCGTGGCCTGTGCAGAGACTCATGATTAGTATAAATACGAAGTTTCATTGTTATTAGACAGTTAGTCTTTGAGCTATCGTCAACCAAGTAACATAATCAGGAGTGAAAAGTGAAATATGGAAAAAATCGAATATCGTGCCGTTATAAAGTTCCTTACCAGGCAAGGAAAATCAGTCGCGACCATAATGAATGAGATGTCATTGGTTTACGGCGACTCTTGTCCAGGAAAAACCATGGTGTACAAGTGGCATAGTTTATTTAAACAAGGAAGGGAATCCCTTGAAGAAGTTGACCCGAGGCCGGGCATATAGCATTGAGGTGACCACGCCAGCACTTATCCAAAAAGTTGAACAAATTGTACAAATCGAAGATGCTCACTAAAGAAGAAACAACTCGCAGAAATGGTTGGAGTATCCGATACAACAATTTTTAAAATCCTACACGATCATCTCGGCATGTCTAAGGTCAGCGCAAGATGGGTGCCAAACAATGCTCACGCCGCCGCAAAAACAACAGCGCGTAGAGTGTTTGTGTGCATTTTTGGACCTCTGTAATGAAGACAAAGATGGTGTATTGAGTGGAATTGTTACTGGAGACGAAACTTGAGTTCATCATTATGAACATGAGTCCAAACAAGACTCTATGCAGTGGCATAAAAAGGGCAAAGCACCTCCCAAGAAATTTAAAGTGTCACAATCAGCTGGGAAACTCATGGCAACGGTATTTTGGGACTCGGAAGGAATATTGTTGATTGATTATAAAGATAAAGGTGTTTCTATAACCGGAGAATATTACGCTTCAATATTAGAGCGACTAAAAGTGTGAAGCCATTAAAAAGAAAAGACGGGGAAAATTGACAAAAGTGTTCTGCTTTTGCACGACAACGCGCCCGTCCACAAGAGCGGCGTTGCGTTAGCTGCCCTGCATAAGGTGGGCTTCGAAATTGTGAATCACCCACCCTACAGCCCAGACCTGACCCCGAGTGATTATTACCTGTTTCCGAAAATGAAAAAAGAGCTGCGGGGTAAAAAATTTACTGCCGATGATAAAGTCAAGGAGGCAGTTTCGGCGTATTCTGCAGATAAAGAGAAATCATTTTTTTATGAGGGTATAAATAAATTAATTGAAAGATGTGAAAAATGTATCCGTCTTGCAGGTGAATATATTGAAAAAGAAAAATAGTTTGGTTTTTTAATTTTCCACCCCTTGTCCCCCATTCCGCGAATATAAAAACGCTCCCTCGTATTACGATGTGCCGACCAAGGCTCAAAACAAAGTTTGGGTCTTCGATGATGAGGACACGCCCATAGTTGTCAGAAAATCCCGATCTGTAAAGAAAAAAATGATAGCTGTATATTTCAAATCGAGTGGAATTGTGGAACGCGTTGTTTTGGACACACAAAAGACAGTCACAGCTAAGTGGTATACTGAACAGTGCCTGATTAAAGTCATTAGATCTATGAAGAATCTGTGGCCAAAGTCAAGAAAGGACACCTGGTTCCTCCATCACAATAATGCTCCAGCTCACCGCGCCAAAGCCTGCACCGAATATTTGACCACAACAGGATTGAAACTTCTCGAGCACCCTCCCTACAGTCCAGATCTTTTGCTCCCTGCGACTTTGCACTGTTCCCGTATGTGAAAATGAAGCTAAAAGGGAGGCGGTTTTCCAGTGATGAGGACCTTCTGCGGACTTGGGACAACGAGTGTGCTTTACTCCCTACTGAAACTTTGCATAACTGGTTTAAAGATTGGTTTCGGAGGATGGAGAGGTGCATTGAATGTAGAGGAAATTACTTTGAAAAAATTAAATAAACAAAGCTGTGTTGCAAAACGTTCCTAGTACTTTTTGTATAATTATTCAGTGATACACAACCTGTGGGGCACACCCCCTAAGGAGGGCGCGATAGCATTAAATGTAGTGGTGAACATATCGAAAAAAGAAATATTTGAATGTCTATCAATGGAAACACAAACTTTTTTCTGCAGAAGTTCACAGTCCAAAGCAAAAATAACACGATTAAAGATTTCACAATCCTAATATGAACAGTTATGGTGACAAAATAATTTATTTCTGTTTCCATATATTTTTTTTAATTAATATTAATTTTATATTCATTATCATCGAATTCGTCGCATTAATAAAAAAATAATTTAAAATTCCTAACATCGCGCACTTAATAAGTTATTCAGAAATTAGAAACTAACTGTATGTACATATGTACATACGTATATACTTATGTGACAACAGACACTTTTTCTTCATAGTTTTTAAATGGTGACATTAATGGCTATTTATGTTGAAGATTACTGAATATTTACCAGAATTTTACTACTTTTCCCTGCGCACTTATTTTTTTAAAGAAAAAAAAACATTTTAGTGCGTCGAATAATCTTTTAGACAGGTTTAATATAATAACTTCTTCGTCTTTTTTACTATATGACCGGACTAAAAATAGGTCTCTAGAGGAAAGTGCTTTAAAACTATTAGTTTCAATAACTATTTTTGGGACTAGATTAAAGGCGCACGAGAAAGAGTTTTTTTAATGTAATTTTATCATAAATACGATATGTTAAAGTAAAAATTGTACCAAAGTGATTCTATGTAAGGGTAAGATGTAAGATATTTCAATGAGACAGTCTGAAGACAGAAATAAAAAGTGTGAAAAAACTTTTTTATTTAATAATTTTTTGAATGTAATTTTGATGGAGTCTGTGGTAGATTATACGAGTACGGTGTGGGTTTTGGCTTTCGACGGTACAGATCGTGTACGAAATTTGTTTCGTGCGGATTTTTTGTCGTAGTTTTCCAGATGCGATACTGTTTAATTATCTACTTATGATGACCACTTACTTGTCGAAATACGTATACAGAAGTGATTAATTGTGTGAATGATGATATGTGAAATATTTAATCACAAAATACGTTGTCCCAGTATCATATTTTGACGACACTTCTATATACGATAACGGAAATTTTTATTATAAGGATTTGCTTAATATTTTATACATTACACGGGGATGGATTGGAAAATGTCTATCAGGTGTGTCTCCAAAATTCGTTCAGAAAGATGGCTACTGATAAGTATCATTCTGTAAACTAACTCAGTCCAAATCTAATCCAAAGGCAACGTATTGTTCGCTCTGTACGAAAGTGGATAAGCACGGATTACGAGCTTTCATTTTGTCTTCCGGGCTGGAATCGCGTTTTCGTCAATATGGTCACCGACGTTTCGTCACCACTTATATGGGACATCTTCAATGCTTAACAGTCCGCGCTGAAACTGTTTCAGTTTCAGCGCGACTTAGAACGATTTGAATTACTTTCTTGTTTAGTGTTTGAACTGTTATATTTATACTTGTAGAATTATATACACATGCATCTCCATATACCGAACACTTTGCTGTTCAAAATGAAATTTTTTAAAACATTTATGAGTTTTATTTCAATTACATAGCGTTCTCAAAACAGGGAGTACCTTAACAATATCTTAACACCATTATAATATAAATCGGGAAATTTACCAATAAATTTTGGCACTGCGTCAACCAATATAATATGTGAAATATTTGATTACAAAATACGTTGTGTGATATTTTGTCGACACTTTTATATACAATAACGGAAATTTGTATTATCAGGTTTTGCTTAATATATTATACATTATACGAGGATGGGTTGGAAAATTTCTACGAGGTGTGTTTCCAAAATTCGTTTAGAAAGATGGCTAGTCATAGGTATCATTCTGTAAACTAACTCAGTCCAAATCTCAATCGTTATCCCTTACGCACGTCCGTCATACATAACAATTATATGCTCGCCTTATGTAAAGATCCGTTCGGTACTAACTTATAATTTTACACTTCATCTGTTTTATTACATTACACTGGCGAGGGCGCTGCGTACTCAGTACGAACTTGGCCTGTGGAAAGACATGCCAACTCTAGTTACTCAGATGTAATCAAACATCTGAGTAATTATTGTGTACATGTTTGGCTGTTAATAAATAAAATTCAAATAAGAAATCAGAATGAACACATTATATCTTCTATTAATATAGATGATATTATGTGTTCGTTCTTTTTTTAACGCTTTTCTTTCTTATCTATATTTGTGCATCTAACGGGTTTTCCAATAAGATTGATATGATTTCTTTAAAAAAAAACACACTTATTGTTAAGAAAATTCAAAAGTTTTTTATTTAATGTGAAGTACAATCGATACAATTAAGTTCTAAATAAAACGTCATTCAAATGGCCTCCACGACTTCTTCTGCAGGAACGAATTCGATGAACCCAATTTTCGAGCACTTTTTCCACTAAATCTAGTCGTATGTCATGAATGGCACGTTCAATATTGACTTGAAAAGCTTGAAGAGAGTCTGGTTTATTTCGATAGACCAATGACTTCAAACAACCACACAAGAAATAGTCTAATGGTGTTAAATCACAACTTCTTGGAGGCCATTCAAATTCACAATTTCTTGAAATAATCGAATCTCCAAACTTTTCTCGCAATAATTCTATTGTTGCATTTGCTGTGTGGCACGTAGCCCCGTCTTGTTGGAACCAAATGTTGTCAAGATCAACTTCTTCTAATGTCGGCCATAAAAATTTGGTTATCATCAATCTATACCGCTCTCCATTGACAGTAACGGTGTTACCAACTTCATTTTGAAACAAGTACGGACCGATGATTCCACCATACCAAAAACCACACCAAACTGTCAATTTAGGTGAATGTAATGGTTTTTCATAAATAATTTGTGGATTTTCTTCGCACCAGAATCGACAGTTTTGTTTATTTACCACACCATCCAGATGAAAGTGAGCCTCATCAGAGAAGATGATTTTCTTAAAAAAATCGTTATCGTTTTCAAGTTGTTCCAAGGCAAAATCAGCAAATTCACGACGTTTACGGTGGTCCAATGGCTTCAGTTCTTGAGTGAGAACAATTTTATAGGGATGCAAACCCAAATCCTTTCTCAAAATCCGCCAGGTTGTGGCAAACATTGCGCCTGTCTCAAAAGACAGGCGCAATTGTTGAGAACGTCTTAGAATCGACAAATTACGGTCTTCAGTAACACTTGCCTGAACGGCAGCAATATTTGCATTACTTTGAGCGGTTCTTTGTCTTATTGGCACTTGAAAATTATGTAAAGAAAAAAAAACTTGAACGATTATTACGACCATAAAATGGCAAAAGCGCACGAAAAGTTGCAATTGGACAACGATTATTTTGATAATAAAACTGAATAATTTGTAAACGTTGTTCTTGCGTATATCTCTCCATGATGAAATTGTAAACACTACTGAATACAATGAAAAACAAATGACAGATCATGACATATTACAAATGGCCGAAATGTCACTTCAAAATCATATCATGCCTATTGGAAAACCTTATACAATATTACCTTTGCCTAAAGGTACATGTAACAGTAATAAAATAGGAACATTTCCTTTTCAAAGTGCCTGCACAATTTGGTAATCATAACTGCGGCTTGGGCTAATTCAATTAGCTGATGTCGTGTATACGTAATATTATATATAGCATTAGTTCCACTTTCAAACGAATTTTCATTTGTTCCGTTTAGTTCGATATTTACAAGTACAGACAAACAATTCCCATTAAATAATATACCTTCTCTATATTTTGATTTACTTTACAAGCTATTTATTATAAAATAAATATTCATTTTGCAAGTATATACAATAAGACGAGCGATAGAGATTAATTTTAAATGAATTAATATCGAAATAGAATACATTATGATGAAAACTTACATTGTAACAACATTAGTGTATGCAATATAATAACACAACTCCAACAACGAACTCTAATCCTATTAATTTGCTGTCTCATTGTCAGAATTAATTCTATTCCGGCCATTAATATGTGTGACTTTCGTTTCTATTTATTTCACCCACGGAGACGCTGGAAACCCGAAGGCACCGACCAGAATAAAGGTGAAACTGATCGTCGGTTCTGTCGAATCATTCAATCGCAATTTAAGAAATTACGCCCACCTATAACAATAACTATTAGTCTCAAATGACCGAATGAATTCCGCAATTGATGCTGGATGCATAAATTAGCGAGAAAAATACGAGGTGAAATTAAATGCTAAATAAATGAATAGATATACGTGAGTTGATTTAAAAAAAACAATTACTAAACATGCTATCTGCTTCTGAGTTTCCGCGCTGGAACCGCGTCACTAGTATATCTGCCGACGTTTCGTACCCATTTGTATGGGACATCTTCAGGGCTGAACTACTGCACTCAGTTTCAGTGCAGTAGTTCAGCCCTGAAGCAGCAACAGCTGCGAATAATGTAAGTGCATTATTTATAAAACAAAATATAATTGATGTAAATAGCGCATGCATCGTAAGGTCGTGTATTTGTTCGTAGCCTCGCCTTGCTACGATCCTGACCCGCGAAAAAATATCCCAACTCTAATTAAAATTGAAAATTGGATCGCAAATATTAAAAGGTTGGGAAACGCTGGCTTAACTATTTTTCCATGAATATATTTTTAAATTGAAAACAGTACGCTTACAGATTTGTGTTTCTTACGTATTCTGTAAAAATATCGTAAAGAAGAATTAGGGACAGTAAAATTATCTCCTTTATAATGCGATCTCATTAACTTCGAGTTAGAGCGGCGGCAATCTTAGAAAAGAATAGATCGTTTCCGGCTTCAAAGAAAAAGGTTTAAATTAGGTAAAATGTGGAGGTCCAATTAGTCCCTTTTCAGGTAGAGTTTCGTCTGCGAACTGTATAGAAACTTGAAGGAAGTTTAATAAAAACTAAAACAATAATTTTATACGATTTTAAATTTATAATTTTCTCTCAATACCTATAAATATATATAAATAACATTTACATGCTTGAAAATTACGTTAGAAAATATTTATATATTCATTAAATAAATACAACGGAATAAATGCAAAAGAGTATCATTGAATATAAAGTACCATGCAACGAAATTTGAGCTACAGTATTGTACAAATTAATGGAATCATGACTATTTTTTTAGTTTTCTGCATGTGGCAACAGTGTTAGATCAGTTCTGACAGTAGTTGTATGTCAAAAAACATAACCTATATCACTGGGAACACATTACACAGTTATTCAGTGCGTTTTAAAGAGTTTGTTCACATATACTCTTTCAAAGTTCAAAATTTGATTAATATTGTGCTTTTACCGGTTGTTCGCGATGTGGATATCACGCCCAGAAAACGTGAGAAGATTGCGACATTAAGTGGGCACACTTCAATGACACAGAGAGATATTGCTCGGGAATGTGGTGTTAGTCAAGGAGCAGTAAGCAAGATCCTAAAAAAAAAAAAGAATACCGGAATAGTTGAAGTGAAACGAGCGGGAAAATGTGGGAGAAAGAGGAAGATGACACCCCGGGATGTCACTTTTTTGGTCAGAAATAGCAAGCTGAACCCAAGAAAAACTAGTTTTGAACTACAAAAAGACTTAGCCGACGCTGGAGTGAAAGTGCATGACTCGACAGTTCAGAGGAGACTTTTAGAGATTGGAAGAAAAGCCATTCGACCGCAGAAGAAGCAACTCGTCACTCAACGAATGATGAAGCGGACGCTTATTTGGGCCAAGAAATATGCCGGATGGAATGAGGAAGACTGGAGAAAGGTGTTGTTCTCAGACGGGTCCCATTTTTTTGGTGTAGGGGCAGCGATCAAAATTTGTGAGAAAAAGTGGAGATGAAAAACTCACTGCAGCTCATATCGATCAGACTGTCAAACATCCTGTAAAAAAGATGTTTTGGGGATGTTTCTCGTACATGGGGACTGGATCGCTGGTGCCTATAGAAGGCATGATGAATAGCCAGAAATATAAAGAGCTACTGGAGGTGCAATTTTCCAACAGGACTCAGCTCCATTCCACAAATCGAAGGTTATGGTCAAATATTTCAAGGAAAAAGTAATAACTCTCCTCGACTGGCCTGGCAATTCTCCAGACTTAAACCCAATTAAAAATCTGTGGGCCATTTGTAAGGCTAGGTTACATAAAATGGACTATACTACTAAGACAAAATTGATAGAAGCAGTAATTCAGGTGTGGTTTCGGGACGAGAAAATAAAAGAAAACTGTCAAAAATTAATAGATTACATGCCGAAAAGAGTTCAGGCTGTCATCGCAACCAAAGGAGTGCATATCTCCTATTAAATTACTAGTAATTTATAATTTTATACTATCTCATCGTGATTATATGACAAATAAACGGTTTTCTTAGTTATATTGCGTTTGATTCCATTAATTTGCACAATAGTGTACCATACACAATTCACTGTTTATACCAGGTATAGACAACCTTTGACATGTTGTGAGCCAAACTTTAATGTGCGAATACGTTCGCGGGTCGCGTTTAAAAATAATGCATTTTAAAGTAGTGTTTTAAAAGTGGTGTTCATAATTTTAGCGATAGATATAAGACATGATGGTTTTTCAAAATGTCTCGCGGGCCGGATCAAATCTTACAGAGCCGGTTGTTGCCCACATATGGTTTATGCGATGAATGAAGTAAAATAACAACTTCCCAGTTGAACAGCATTTATTTACGAGCACAATCTACATATACATATATGCTATATTCAAAAGATTTAATTCACATTTACTTAGTACACCCCTTTCGACTCTATATACATTATTTTATAGTGTTATAAGATTTGATATTTTACTTTTGTTTTCACCACCCTCGTAGACTACCCTAACTAATTAAAAACGTAGTGCGCATGTCAGAAAGATAAGAGACAAGACGAGACAAGACAGAGGAGAGTCTCGATCATCTCTTAGATAAGCATGTTACTTACTTATGTAAATAAATTGTTATATAAGAAGTGTTCTAAATACAACAGTATTCTATAGTGTTCTAACAGTGTTTCAAATACATAAATCAAAATAAAACCAGTGAATATGTTTTAATGCATCTCAAACAACGTTCTTTACCTTAATTACGACAGCAATCTTTTTCGACATGTTTCGGATGCACGATTCAATACGCTATACCATCGATAAATTTGAAACCTAATTTTCATTGGTGGATAATACGCGACCAAATGGCTACATCCAGCACGTAGTGAAGAAAATATAGCGGTGGTAGCTGTGAGTGTGCCCAATAGTCGTGAAGAATCGATTCGACATAGATTTCAACAGCTTGGATTGTCGTATGCCACAACTATGCGTAATTTACGTAAGAATATTGGTTTAAAAGCGTACAAAATTCAACTCGTTCAAGAACTGAAAGCGGCCAACCTTTCGAATCATCACGTTTTCAACTTTTGGGCTCTTGAAAAGCTTGAAGAATATCCACTGTTTTCTATCAAAATTTTGTTCAGAGATTAGGCCTATTTCTGGCTTAATCAATAAGCACATAACCCAGACAGGTTCAAGAGCTGCCTTATATTTAGACAAAATCACAGTTTGGTGTGGTTTATGTTCAAGTATAATCATCGAGGCCCATTTCTGGCTTAATGGCTACGTCGATAAGCACAATTGTCGTATTTGGAGTGAAGAGCAATCCGAAGAGGTTCGACAGCTGCCATTACATCCAGACAAAACTACAATTTGGTGTGATTTATGGCCAAGTGAAATCATCGGTCAATATTTCTCCAAAAATGAAGACAACCGCAACGTAACTGTGAATGGCGTCCGTTATCGCGCCATGATAATGGACTATTTGCTGCTTGAAATCGAAGCCCGTGATCTCGACGACATTTGATTTCAACAAAACTGCGCTACTTGCCCCATGGAACGTGAAAGCATGGTTTTATTGCGAGAACAATTTGGTGAACATTTAATTTCACGTAATGGACCTGTGCAATGGCCGTCTAAATCACGTGATATCACACCTTTAGACTTTTGCCTTTGGAGCTACGTAAAGTCGAAAGTCTACATGGGTAACCCAGCTACGATTGAGTAATTGGAAGTCAACTGTACTCGTGTTATTCGCCGAAAACCACATGAAATGCTCGAACGCGTCATCGAAAATTGGAACTTCAGAATGGACCATTTTATGCGCAGTAACTGTCAACATTTGAAGAAAATCATTTTTAAAAAATAAATGCCAAGAATGGTTCTTTTATATGATAATAAAGAATATCCGAAAAAAATTGCAGTTTTTATGTTTTTTTATTTTTGAAAAAAGTACCTCCAAATGTATCACTTCTTATATTCATTTCGTAATACTTTAAAAGTCCACCACTTCAACAGACAGTACACAAAGGCACAAACAACAATATAAATGAACACTTTCCCCCAGTCTGACAGGAAATACAAACGATTCTTTACACTGCACAAGTGCCATAAAATTCACAATAACAACCCTCACTCATTCCGACGACGCCAGAGTTACAAAGCTCTCCCGTGAAGAATCGGCATTTTTCACACTTTCCCCACCACGCATCTTTTATTATTTAAGTGGGTGCTTCCCTCCGTAAATTATTTATTGTCATTGACGTTCTTTTTTTTGTTACAGAGATTTACGCCCCCAAAACTTGGAAAAAAGTCAGGAGCGTTATAGACTGAGGCTGTACGAAGCGTACGCCTGGGGATTTCCCGCATTGATAGCGCTGACAGGATTAATCCTCGATTTGAAGCCCGGCGATAATGATGACATTTTGCGTCCCGGTTTTGGACGTGACAAATGTTGGTTCTACGGTAAGTCTATTTGATTTTTTCATAATTAGATTTAAAAAGGAATATTAATTCTTTGAAAACAATACCAAATTGTAATTTTGGTTCAGGTAAAAAGAAATTTAATTCATCTCGCGTCCGTATACTGAATTACTGTATTTAATTTACATCATTGTGATTTATCAGGTCTACAGGAAAGTTCTGTCCGTTTTTACAATAAGACAAAATAATAAAGCTTTCGTTCCTTGAATAAACTTTATTGAACAACATAATTTCCATCATTATTTATGACTTCTTGCCAACGTGATGGTAATTTGTATATCCCATTTTTAAAAAATGCCTTATCCCTAGAGGCGAAAAGGACCCATGTTGCCAACGAAATTGTACACTATAGTAGCCAATTTTCGCCAGATTCACTAGTAACTCTACGAATTATACGAGGGTTGCCGTTTATATTTCAGAAACTGGCAACACTATTAGTGTTGCCTCCGATCTGATGATTGCATCGTGAAGTTTGTTAACAATATATTTACCTTGACAGTTTTATTATCCGATCGCTACTTCTATTGTTGACAGTAACTTGAAAATTTTATGTCAGCGAAAAAATCGAATTAACTCGCGAACATTTTCGTGCAATTATTTTTCATAATTTTCAGCGTGGATTGTCTCAACAAGAATGCATCGACGAGCTGCATTCTTTATATAGTGATGAAGTACCATCGAAAGCTACAGTATATCGTCGGTATAGTGAATTCAAACTTGAACGGCGTTCTTTGGACGATGAATTTCGTGAAGGTCGTCCCACAAATGTTGTTGTGTGGGAAAACATTAATGCAGTGTCTGAATTGATAATGCAAGACCATCATGTGACATACCGTGGGATCGAGGCATCTCTGGGTATTAGTAACACCAGCGTGCATAAGATCCTGCATGAACATTTAGCCGTTAAGAAGCTGTTCACGTTGGGTACCACATAATTTGACAACCGCTCAAAAAGAACTCGCGTCGATTGGTGTCGAGAAATGCCCAAAAAATACAATGGTGGTGCTTCAAAGAACATTTATAAAGTCGCCACAGGTGATAAATCTTGGATCTATACGTATGAGCTCGATAGTAAAAAACAGTCGACTGTGTGGGTATTCCAAGATGAGCCAAAACCAACAAAAGTTGTTCGCGCTCGAATCACATCAAATGGTCATCTGTTTTTTCGGAAAAACCGGTCACGTTGCAACCGTGCCTTTAGAGAGTTGTAGAATGGTCAATTCCGAATGGTACACAACAATTTGTTTGCCAAAAGTTTTTGAAGAAATAAGGAAAACAAACCGAAAACGACAGATCATTCTCCACCATGACAATGCGAGCTCTCACAAGTCGGTTCAAACAATTGAATATTTGACCGGGCAAAATATTGAATTGGTGAGCCATCCACCGTACAGCCCTGATCTAGCACCCTGTGATTTCTTTTTGTTCCCACACGTGAAGAATAAACTTCGTGGTCAACGATTTTCTAAGCCGGAAGAGGCAGTTGAGTCATTCAAAACTCATAATTTGGAGATACCGCCTTCACAGTGGCAGCAATGCTTTTCGGATTGGTTTAAATGAATGCAAAAGTGCATTGATTTTCAAGGAGAATATTTTGTAAAGCAATAAAACTATTTTTTTTTTGTTTGCTATTTCCGAAATATAAACGGCTAACCTCGTATTCTAAAACCTAGTATTACTTCATCATACACAATTGTTGCAATTAATACAAGAAAAACATTTCGTAGGAATTGTTATTTCAGTATTATTTCTTCGATATCATTTAACGCACAGATAACATAGTTGTGACCTAAACCTAGATATCGTGTTGGTGGTCATATAATTCGAAAGCACCAGTCTCCGTTTACTTTAATTTCTAAACAGACACGCATCCGCTTCAAACGTCTCCTAGACACAATAAAACTGTTTTGGTTCTTTTACGTCTTTTCGACAGCCGAGGAGAGACATTAAATTGAAACCGTGAGCGGCAACTTTTCCTTTAATTTCTCTCTCTCTCTCTGTCTCTCTCTCTCTCGTAAAGTTTCTCTTTTACGCTTAAATTAAAAGAATTGAAAGCAATTAAGGAACTGTGTATATATACATATAAAACACGAACTTTGATTATAAATTGTTACCTACGTACATATTATATTATATATATATACTTATATATACACTACCGTCCATATTAGTTGGGACACTCAAATAAATTTCAAAAAACGAAAAACAGTTAAATTAATTTATGTCGAAACTCAAAATTTGTATTGCATTATTGTTTATAGATGTTTATAAAGTATAATAATAAAAATGGAAGTAATCCTAACGTTAAATAAATAAGGATATCTTAAACATTCCGCACATCGAAGAAACCCCCTTTTGCGCGAGGAACAGCCCGTACAATTCGAGGCATCCGATTCACGAGTTTTTCAAGGACTCTCTTCGGTATACTATTCCATTCTTCTTACAATATGTCCCACAAGCGATTTGTTGAGTTAGCACACACTTTTTGGACCCTCCTGTCCAATTCATCCCATAACAATTCTATGGGGTTTAGGTCAGGGCTTTGTGGTGGCCATGTCGTTATTTGTAAGGTATTATTGTTTTGTTCAATAGTATTGCATTTTCTTGCAATATTTCTATCATAAATAACTCTCCTTTCGCAAAATACCCTCGTTTCGTTTCAAGCCATCTGTGCCGGCACAAAAAAACAACCCCAAACAAGCGCAGAACTTCTTCCTTGTTTGATAGTTGGCACTATACAATTCCGCAGCATTCTTTGACCACTCACTCTTCTTACAAAAATACGCCTTTATTGTCCAAGCACTTCAAACTTTGACTAGTCAGTCCATAAAACCCTTTTCCAGTCATTCAGTGTCCAATCTCTGTGCGTTTCTGCCCATTGATGTCGTTTTTGCCTGTTTCTCCGTCGAAGTAAGGGTTTGCAGTTGCAGCTTTGAATCTTCTTTTCACCGTAGTAACAGACATTTTTCTCGCACGGTCGCGATTCATTTCTGCGGCGATTTCGCCGCGACAATGTGTAGTGCAGGCTGTTCCCTTGAAGGCAAACGCTGCACACCTTGTAGCACAAAGTATTCGACAATGTTATCGAGAGGTGAATGTATTAATTTCAAACACCAAAAGAGTATTTTTGAAATCTCCCAAACGAATTTTCTAAGTATAAAAACGTCATTTCAGCACGGCGTATGTCGCCGAGACAAATATGGAAACTTACGTCACGCTGCAAATATTTTGTCAGCCTTATCCATTTTGAACTACGCAACAACAGCTGTTAATAATGTGTGTTATTTATAAAACAAAGCATAAGTGATATAAATAACTTATCAATCGCAATGTCGCTCGTTTGCTTGTTACGATCCTGGCCCGCGGGAAAAATATCCCAACTCTATTTATAACTGAATAGCAAATGTTACTTTGAGTGTACAGAGTACAGTGCATTGAATCCTGCAGTTTTTGCTTTTTTCCGTTTTACAAGGTGATACTTCGGTTGTTTGAACTCTAAATTATATTATCTTGTAGCATATAACTAGGCCATTTTATTGCATTAGTTGTATTACATTTCCGTTTGCCTTTTTTCCTTTCTTTTCTTTAAATTTTCAACTATAAAGTTTTGTTAATATTTCTCTGTTTTTCTAATTCTTGCTTACACTTTTTGTTGTCTTACCTCTTTATCTGTTATACTAGATTTTTATATACGTATACAGGACCTGCGTCAATAGTTTTCCTTTTCCTTGCTTCTATTTTATATTCCGCGGTCCTCTTGTTAGTTCTGTTAGTCACCAGGACAGGCCGCCTCGATGTGAAGCTTGTCCTTGTCTTTGTTCTTTCTCCTTTGTATTGAATATGAGTGAAACTCGCAAAGTTTGTAAGAATGACTTGATGCCTAAAAACGAGGTATCGTGTGACATATGTAAGGCATACCTTCACACTATTTGCAGTGGTCTCTCCAGAAACGAGATTCAGTACTTTAAGAGTAAGAGTAGAAAACTGAGTTATTTTGGTCCATGCTGTGCTGGTCTTAGGCCTCAACTGGAGAAGATGAATGATCTCAATGAGCTTGTGAATTCTCTGCAGAGTGTTATACAAGCCATGAAGTCCCAAATTCTGACCAACTCTCGTTAACCCCTCTACTATCCGACTATTATTTTACACGTTTGTTCGCTCCAAACTTGAATATGCTGCCATTATTTGGTAGCCACGCTATGTATACTTACATCTGCAGCTTGAGAGAGTCCAGAAAAGGTTTTTAAAATATCTGGCATTCCAAGCGAGTGGCATGTATCCTCCTCGTGATGTTGACTACATTAGCTTACTTCCTAATTTTCAGTTTCAGTCGCTTGCAGAGAGGCGTGAGGTTCTTAGTGCCAAGTTCTTAATGAGACTTGTTAATAATTCTATTGACGTCTCTTCCATTTTGTCGCAGAGCTAAAACAAATGTGTTGTACAAAGCTCCTCTGGCGCATGTGAGTAGGAATGCCAATGTTTTGTTTGAGCATCCTTTTCGATAGTCTTGGTTATGGTGATTGACTCTTGTGCGGTTTAATATATATATTTTGATTTCTTTCTTTTCCTTATACGAGGGTAGTTGGACAAGTAGTGAGAATGGAAAAGAAAAACAAATTTTTTAAATACAAAATAATTTTTATTTTTCAATATATTCTCCTAAAAGAGCAATACATTTATTCCAAGGGTGCTCCGATGTCCTTATGCCATCTCTAAAATGCGATTCCGGAAGGCTTACAAAATACTCATTTACGAAGATGATAAGTTCATCGTTAGACGAAAATTTCTTTCCACATAGTGCCGTTTTCAATTTTGGAAAAAGCTGGAAGACGGAAGGGGCTAGATCCGGCGAATAAGGCGCATGCGGTACAAATTGGAAATGCAACTCGTAGATTTTGGACATCGCGACTGTGCTGATATGCGAGGGAGCGTTGTCTTGGTGAAACAGAACCTTCTTGATGCCATCACCTTGTTTGCCGATAAAGTGGTTTTCGCTTTCTGTGGAGGTGCAGAACCACGTTCTAACCATTGTTTCGACTGTTTTTTAGTTTCGGATGTACTGCAGTGTATCCAAGTTTCATCGCAAGTAATAAATCACCTACAAAAATCAACTGGATTCCGCTTATAAAGGTACAAACACTCATTGGAAATGCGCAAACGAGTGAACTTTTGATCAGTCGTAAGCAATCGCGACACCCATCTTGCCTAAAGCTTGGAAAGGTCCAATTCTTTCGTTAAAATGTCGTGTACGCGTTCTGTTGAAATGTTTACCATGTCTGCTATCTCTCTCACTTTGAGACGTCGATCTTGCGTAATAATATTATGGATTTTTATAATCATTTCCTTAGAAGTCACGATTTTGGGTGCTCCAGAGCGCGCTTCATCAACACAACTTGTTCTACCACGTTTAAATTCATTTACCCATCTACATATTGTGGCGGATGATGGAGCAGATTCACCTAATGTTTCCCGTAACTCATCTTTTATTTCGGTAGCTTTCATACCGTTAATTACGAAGTATTTAATCACCGCACGATACTCTGCTTTTTCCATTTTAACAAGACGACGTGTTGCTTCTTTTTCAATCAGCTGTCAAAAATAAACTAATCAACCGATTTATCTAAATATCGGAATGTAAACATATAAATAGGCAACCTAAATTACAGTGCATTTGTTTTACCAATTAGAGCGCCACCTATGTGTCATTCTCACTACTTGTCAAACTATCCTCGTATATATTACTTTGTAGTTACCTAGTTATTATTTGTATTTTTTCAATGTATTTTTATTTATTTTTGTCCGGTAATTAATTGGTCTTTGACCTTTGGACAAATATAGATTATTATTATTATTAGAAGAGATCAGCAAATCATAATTACTGATTTAGTTTGCGTTAACGCACAAGTTATAATCTTATGCCAATGTTGCCAATGTTACACCATCAATAACAATTAAGAATTGCGTTAAATAAAACATATAGACCATGATTTCTCATGCTCTTAAAAAAAACTGCATTATTTTAATTCTTACAAGCTGTAATAAATGTATATTAAACTTGTAATAAATTTAATGGTATAATACGCGGTTTAATGCTTTTAAAGTGAGTCACTTCCACGCTTCTGAACGCACGTATTCTTTTTCTAACCGCCAGGTCAAAATGTTCTTAATATTTACAATTCATCTGATCAGTATCGTAAGGCGGTTCAACGAGTCTGCAGGCTCTGTTATAAATTTTAAATAACGTCGTAACAGGTAGATTGCCAAATCGTGAACGGGCAATACGTATTTAATGATGTTAGCGCACGAATAGTTATTGGTTTATTTGGATTTTTTTTTATTTTATTAAATTGAACTTTCACTTGTAATTTAGTACAGTTATTTTATACGGGAACTTGAAATGAAGAAAATCAATAAAGAACTAAATTTACTGTTATGATCTACTAGACATTGAGTGAGAGGAAAATGCCCAATGTATTCCCTTGCATATAGTTTTTGTTATTAATTTTTGTTAGATTATTAGAGAAGAGAACGGCCATCTATTTATTTATTTAAAATATTAACGAAAATATGAAGAATCAAAGGTTTTAAATAATAAAGCAGAGGATTCATGCTATCTGCTTCTGGGTTTCCGGGCTGGAACCGCGTCACTTGTATATCTGCCGACGTCTCGTACCCATTTGTATGGGACATCTTCAGGGCTGAACTACTGCACTGAAACTGGTGTAAGTCGATGGGGGACGGGTTTATATATGAATAATGGGTCATGGATCAATGGAGCGTTACGGTTGCTGTTGGGTAGTTTGGAGATGCAGGATTGCCAAGCGTTATGTAGGGGGTAGCCATCATCGCGGTTAAGGTTATTGGGGTGCTTAAAGATCTCTATAGTTTCACGGATTTTGCCACCGTAGAAATGGTTAGTGCGGGATAGGATCTTAGTCGAATTAAACTGAATATGATGCCCGGTTTCCAGCCTATGCTCGGCAAGTGCAGAACCAGCTATGCGCAGCAACCTAGTACAACGCTCATGTTCAGAAACACGAGTGCCGACAGACCGCTTTGTTTCACTAATATATGCCCTGCCGCATGAACAAGGAATCCTGTACACACCAGGTGATTCTAAAGAAGCATGGTCTTTTACGGAAAAAGGATAATTTGGAATGGGATTTGAAGATGGTTTTGATGTTGTTTTTGAGAAGAACCCTACTGATGCGGTCAGTAATACCTTGTATATAGGGTAGGTGGGCTTTAGAGAGGGGGAGAGATGATGTAAGCTGTGTATTAAGTTGTGGGATTTTGGGATTAAGATGTCGATCTATGGTTCGCTGAATATTATGGTTGGAGAAATTATTATTTATAAGGGCTTTGGTAACATGACTTAATTCCTGGGATATAGAATGCTGGTCAAATATGTTGACAGCTCTTTGGACTAAGGAATTGATAACGCCCTGTTTCTGGGCGGGATGATGATGGGAGAGGGCATTGAGATACCGATCAGTGTGTGTGGGTTTGCGGTACACTGAATGTCCTAGTGAACCATCCAGATGACGAGTTACCAAGACGTCGAGGAAAGGAAGGGAACCTTCAGATTCAATCTCCATGGTGAAATTTATGGAATCGTGTTGTGAATTTAAGAAAACAAGGAAGTTGTTCAAGGAATCCCGACCATGCGGCCAAATAACGAAGGTGTCATCCACATATCTGAATCACATATGAAATCAGAGGACATTTTTTTTACAATACGTAATAAAACATTATTTTTCCTTATTATTTCTCCATGTTTCCCTAAAACGCCTTCTATTCATTGGGTTTTTATTATCATTTTTTTCATTTAGATTTCCCATAAATAGACGATACGATACGAAAATAATTTCGCAAATATCTCCCAGAATCAAAAGAGATACGCCAACGTGATATTGTTTTTCGTAATCAGCGACTCAAAATATGTGCATCAATAGGATCACCGAAAAAAAAATATACGTGTTTCGACAACTAAGTTGTCATCATCAACTTAATTATCGAACGAATACGTATACACAATACAAAAATTAATGTGGAAAGGGGTCATATATCAACCATCAGTGATTAAAAAGGAAAAAAATTAATTACGATTTAATTAAACTGTTTACACCACGATACAAAACGGCTGTTACACATTTGTTTACAAATGACGATGTAATTTGATAAAATGCGTGAAGACAAAGAATTTTTCGAGCTGGTCGCGTCACACTAACACGTCGTACAATCTGGAAAAAAAACTTGAAAGAAAGAAATAAGAAAATATTTTTGAACAATATCGAAATGACCAAGCGATTCAAGGTGTACAACAATACAAACAAAAAAAGATCACGAACCGTATCGTAAAATTAACAAAAAAAAGCAAATCACCGTTGCCATTACAGTCTTTTAATGTAAGGTGGTGAATCGGCTTCTTTAACTACGAACGAGTAACAATTTAAAAACAAATTGGATATGGTGTTTAATAAAACTGAAATAAAAATAAATATCCCGTGTTTATGGTTTGTTTTGTGGGCTTTTATTTAATTGAAAACTAAAATAAATATGTATGATTATGAGCAAATCTATTGACACACCTAAACTTAAACGTAGTTCTTATTGCTTTTGTTGGGCGGAGCTGGTGTATTACATTATACCCGTATTATTGGTCTATTGGTTTATTATCAGGTAAATATATATTTTACGAAAATGAAATAGAATATTCGAAAATTATAAACATACTTATATTAAGATTTCTCATTGCTTTTACATAGAATAAAATGTATACAAATTTGTTTCAATGTGCATTTAGTCAACGAAACCATTACTTTTTTTTAAGTAATTTGGACCGTTAATCAAGGGAATAAATAATATGTTTATACATTATTTAAAACAACTTGTTTTACTTCTTTTTTCGTAGCTATATATTATACGACATCGTGTGTGTTTTTTTTTTTAGTGATTTTAGCGAGTACATGTACGGCGTGAACGCTTGCTTGTAGAAACATTGTTTTTTGTGTGTTTTTTGTTACCACATCTCGGCTGTTTTGTTTAAAAATTTTTTCAATTAGAAATTTTGAAAAAACAACCACGTCTTTTTAAAAAAAAACAAAAAAAGGAAGTCATGGAAACAAGCTGTTACCTTTTCTTATTTTTGTCGGAATTGAATATTTGAAAATTATTAATTTATATGTATTACGATTATTATCATTTTATTAAAGTGGTTTTAATTAAAATGTATTATATTTACTCCAGTGGGAACTATTTTAAAATTAGAAAGTTGTTATTATTTTTGCTAATTTTATATTTATATTTATAAATATAATATAAGAAGAAATTTTTTACATTATACAACCATCCTCAAATGTATTAGACACCTTACGAATTTATGTACATACATATGGTACATATATAGTTTATATAGTTTAGTCAAAAGAGAGGTGAGGAAAATAAAACTGTTGTGAAAATTATGTACAAAGTGTTATTTAGTAATATAGTACAATTTATCAATATTTTGTCGCTCCGCCCTTGGCCTTAATGACAGCTCGCACTCGTCGAGGCATACTTGCTACTAAATTGTAACACTCTGCCGGTGGTATTGCAGCCCATATTTCGCGAATTTTTGTTGATAATTCTGCTTTTGACAGGCATTTATGTTCCGTGATCTTAGTTTTTAAGATAGGCCACAAATTTTCAATGGGCGACAAATCGGGACTTTGTGGCGGCCAATCCAATGTGTTTTCCTCGAACCAACGCATTACAGCTCCCGATTTGTGACAGGGCGCATTATCTTGCTGAAAAATGTATTGTGGAATATCCTGGTCGAATAGTTTTAGCACAGACGATTCTAATACTTCCTCCAACATGGCTAAATAGCGTTGGCTATTCATCCGTCCATCGCACAGGTACACTTCTCCAACACCGTATGCAAACATACAACCCCAAACCATGATACTACCACCTCCAAATTTTACTGTGGGAATGATACATTGTGGTTCATAAGCTTCCCTTGCCTACGCTGAACGTATAGGGTCCCAGGTAGTCCCCAAAGCTGCCAGGCAAAAGAAGAAAGTTAGCACTTAGACAGGATTAATTTTGTTTAATGTTACATGTAGACTGAATTGCATACAACGATAAGAATATTAGTCATGAAGATGTACTTACATACCTCGATATTCGATTCATCAGACCAAAGAATCTTCGACCACTTCTCGATTGTCCAATTCTCATGTTGTTTGGCCCATAAATACCGCTTCTTTTTATGAGCGTCAGTTAAAAGCGGTTTATGTCGCGCTTTACACCCTCGTAAACCAGCACGCTGGAGACGCCTTCTCACTGTTTGCGCAGAAACTGTTACGCGATAACACTGTTTCAGCTCACTGGCGAGCTGTTTCGACGATTTTTTCCTATCACTGAGAGCCAGTCTTTGTAAAATTCTGTCTTCTCTAATCGAGGTACAGGGTTTTCTGACACTTTTTGGTCTGTTAACAAACGACCCACTCTCCAGATAACGACTAATGGTTGTACGGACTGCACATTGCGAACATTTTTTTTTGCAATTGCAGCTATTGATAACTTCTAGGAATGCAGTAGCACTATTTGGGCGCGTTCCCCTACCGACAACTCGCCTGTTTTAGGCATTTTTCTTCAACAAATAACTGACACAACGTGAAAAAATAGGATAATCTAATTGATCTCTACCACAAACTCACAAACGCACGTTGCTCACACACTGCTAGAATGACACTAAATTTCTAAAATCCACAATTTCCCCTTTCCATCTATTCTTTTCAATAGGGGATTTACTAGGGTATTCAAAAACGCATTTCTGTAAATAGCATTAACTATTTTTACGGTTACTTTCCATCAGACTTGGATAATACCGAGAATAAGGGTTTTTACCTGGGGTGTCTAATACATCTGAGCATGGTTGTATATAAAACATAGAACATAAAAATTGTTTAAAAATAAAATTGCTATTTCATGAAATAATATAT
Source organism: Dermolepida albohirtum (assembly GCA_031893035.1). NCBI lineage: Eukaryota > Metazoa > Arthropoda > Insecta > Coleoptera > Scarabaeidae > Dermolepida > Dermolepida albohirtum. The sequence continues at coordinate 146,583 of JAVIWB010001555.1, read as the reverse complement.
ATTTCCAATAGAAGTTAATCACTTAAGGTTGATATGTAACCCCATTCCACATTAATTTTCGTATTCTGTATACGTATTTCGACAACTAAGTTGTCATCATCAGCAGATAATTAAACAGTGTCGCACTTGGAAAACTACGGCAAAAACCTGCACGAAACAAATTCCGTACACAATCTGTATCGTCGAAAGTCACAACGCACATTGAGTACACACTAGTGTGCATTTTGGCTTTCCACGGTACAGATCGCACACTAGTGTGCGTTTTGGCTTTTGATGGTACAGATCATGTACGGAATTATTTTCGTACGCGTTTTTACCGTAATTTCTTAGGTGCAGCATTGTTTAATTATCTGCTGATGATAACAACTTAGTTGTACGTATACAAAATACGAAAATTAATGTGGAAAGGGGTTATATATCAACCTTAAGTGATTAAGTTAACCAACCGCAGGCTCCATCAAAATTACCTTCCAAGAGAAGTCGTGAAAACGGAAAAAATTCTATAAAAATAAACTATTTAAATAAATATACATATGCAGCACAGAAATATATATATACATATATATATATATACTTTGTTAACTACAGAAAATTATATAAAATAAAACTTTGCAAAATTTCGTTACTTAAAACAGTAATAATTATAAGGTTTTATAAAAAAAATTATAGAAAATTAATATCTTGTATAGCATCGGCCTGTTCCAATAACTTCTTCTAGCCTTCTCGACATAGAATCCACATAATTAAGACAATACGTACGTAACTAATCCTACTACATATTACGACGCGTCTGATATACGTTTGTGACAGCCTTTACTAACCGGAAACATCCGTACCATCCCTCACCGTTCATGCGTTGTGTTTAAATATCCCTATTTTAGTTATCAGTTATCATCGCTGGTGTTTATTACTTTTAAAACATTATTTGTATTAGGACAAATTAACAAATAACAAATAAAAGTGTTTAAAAAAATATAACTTTGTTTATGTAATTGTTACAGACACATATATTTACATAATACTTATGTAAACAAATATCATTCGCTGTTACAAGAAAGGACTAACGGAAAATAGAACCAATACATTAGTATGTTGTATATATGTATGTAAGAGCTAGCGTGTGTATATATGTGTGTGTGTGTGTGTGTGTGTGTGTTGAGATTATTGAAATTGACGCACAAAATAATATGCGATTGCGTAAATTTTAAGTCATTTATTTTGCTAGTGTTTAGACAGGTCCAAATGTACTATTTACATTTCATACAAAGTAAAAATATCGAACCAGAACATTTATGTAAATTCGGATAGTTCGTTAGAGTAGATATAGTGCGTGTAGTTGTAACACTTACGGTATTCATATACATACTACACCTGGTGAATTTTGATTCATCCGAACGAGCCGTTTATTGTCTTTAAACGGTTAATAAATTATTTACAGGCCATCAAAGTTAAATATCCATGTTGAGTAATCGTGTGATGAGATGCTGCTATTTTTTTTAATTTGCGGTTTTTATTCGATAAACAAAATGGTATTCCGTACTTGGCGACTTTTCTCTATGTACAGGTGGTCAGAAATTCACGGATGATCGTCAGATAGGGCGATTCTATGATTAAAATCGACAATTCTAATGCAAACATGTATTGTCATTGAAAAGGAGTGCAGATTTGGCAACATGGTATAAAACCGTCAAAAAACATGTAAAGATGATATAATAAAATAAGAGTTTTATTTAAATCTAATAAAAAGAACGATAATAATAATAATTAATGTAAATATTGAAACTGATAGTCATTGATCACTAAAGGTTGATATATAACCCTTTTCCACAATAATTTTCGTGTTCTGTATTATTTCGACAACTAAGTTGTCATCGTCAGCAAATTGTGATTAATTTTAGTTCGATTAAGTTTCAGTGCAATACGTGTAGTGTTGTAACTACAACGACCTGTCAAAGTTGACAAGTTAATTAAATCGAGAACATTTTCGCGGAATAATTTTTTATAATTTTCGAAGACAATTGTCTCAACAAGGATGCCTCGTCGAATTGGTTTCTGTTTCCGCCAATGAAGCACCACATCAGTCAACAATTTCTCGTTAGTATAGAGAATTCAAACGTAAACGGATCAATCTTAGCGACGATCCAAGAGCAGATTCGCCGAAAACGGCAGTCACTCAGGAAAACGTCGATGCTGTGCGCAAGATCATCGACGAAGATCGACATGTGACATATCACCAGACTGAAGCATTAATGAGGATTTTAAAGACCTCAATTCAAAAAATTTTGCATAAAGAATTGTGTGTAAAAAATTAGTTTCCCGTTAGATACCGCATCTGTTGACCGAAGAACAGACAGTAGCTAGGGTGAATTGGTGTCGAAAAGCTCTAGATCGCTTCAACGCCGGAAACTCTAAAGACGTGTACAACATTGTTAATGATCATGAATCTTGGATTTACTCATACAAGCCAAAAAATAAGCGCAATTCCTCTGATTGGGTGTTCCAAGGTGAAGAAAGCCGACAAAAGTCATCCATCCTCGAAGTGTCTCCAAAAAGATGGTCGCGACATTTGGCTCGAAAGCAGGTCATGTAGCAACAAGTCCTCTACAAGATCAAAGAACTGTTACTGCCGATTGGTATACAACCATTTGTTTGCCGCAAGTCATCGCCGAGCATCCAAAAACCAACCGCGAACGACGAATCATCCTCCACCAAACAATGCAAGTTCGCACACAGCACTCAAAATAGTTGAATTTTTACCGCAACAAAAGGTCGAATTATTAAACCATCCTCCGTACAGTCATTACCTAAGTCCCAACGATTTCTTTACCTTTCCGAAAATCAAAAACGGAATGCGTGGTCAAAGGTTCTAGTCGTCAGAAGGAACAGTCAATGGCTTCAAAAACGCAATTTTGTATGTGCCAACAAACGAGTGTAAAAACTGCTTCCAGAGTTGGTTGCGAAGTGCATTAGTATTCGTGGAGGATACTTCGAAAAACAATGAAGTCATTAGAAGCTAATTTACTGTTTTATTCCAATTTTACATTTAAAACTTAAAAGACAACCCACGTAATTTATTCAAAATACAATAAATTTTACTTATTGCAGACTTGTTCGTACACTCGCCTTGTTAAGATCGTGGCCCGCGAGAAAAATATCCCAACTCCAGTTATGATACATGTTCTCAAAGATATTAAAGGACCTACTATATTTAGCACATATCTAAACTTTCCTTTTTTCACCAATTAAATAAGCAAAATGGTTTGACGTAATTCAAATACACCAACGACATGTTATCTCCTCTAAATTCATATATTATTCATGAATACGATTACCATTTCAAAACCACTTACAGAGCCACTAATTTGACACTCACGAAAGGTAAAACGCTCCTTTGTTTTCTTTACATGGAGTATACAATGAATACGTGAGCACACCGAAAAGCCGGTGAACTTGATTTATGTACACTGTTTAAGAGTAATTCCGCGCTGAACAATAAGACAAGTGCATACAGGAACGAATCGAGAGGCGAACAATATTCGCACTGAATTTAAATCAGGTAAAAGCGCTCTCAGAGGATGATACAACAGTAAGAAATGTACGTATCACGAAGCAATTGCGAAAATTAGATAGAAACGGAGACTTCTCTGCGAGATTTCCGCATTTCATCTACATCTAATGGCACCATCACCCTGTGTTTATATTGCGGAGCTAGGGATTCCGCGCGCATAAATGTTTTCTGTGTTTGGGTTACGAGAAACGATGTGACCTTTTACAAAGAAATAACGCTTTCCTTTCTCCAATAAAATGGCTGGATGTTACTTCCGTGATTGTGTATTAGAATACGTGAGAATTTTAAAAACTCTTTCATGCACATCAAAGCATCTACTGAAATAAGCTAAGATTATTATTAAATTTAAAATTTAAAGAATTACCTAGTCCTGCCATAAGTATTGATACAAGTGTAAACGCACCTTTTTGCAGATGATAACTTGAAAGCACAAAAATGTTATGTTGGCAGTTCTGACATTTGATATATGCTTTACAAAAGTGCCGAACAATTTCGCTATAGCGTGAGTCGTCATTATGGAATGGTCGTATAAAGAGAGCCGTATTGCGGTTATTGCACTTCATAAGTGTGGAATAGAAAGTGTGGAATAGAAAGAGCCGTATTTTTGATTTATTGAAACCGTTAAATATTACGCGTGTGTTTGTGTATCGTGCTGTTAAGTTATTCATTGATACTGGAAATGTAATCGACCGTAAAGGATCTGGCAGGCCTCGCATAGTTCGTACACCACAGGCCATCAATGCTGTGAGGTCCCGCATCAATCGACATCCTGTCCGCAAACAGAAAATCATGGCTCGTGAAATGGGTATTGCTCCGAGAACCATGAGCCGTATCATTAAACAAGACCTAGGACTTAGAGCTTTCAAACGACAAACAGGACAGCGCCTTAACGTTGAATTAAAAAAGAATAGGAAGAAAAAAATGCAGACACCTGATATCGTTGTACGGCAAAGAGCGTTACAAAAAAATTCTGTTTTCTGATGAAAAAATTTTTATCGTGGAAGAAACTTTTAACAAGCAGAATGATAGGGTGTATGCACGGTCCTCCAAGGAAGCCAGTGAAGTGGTGCCAAGGATTCAGCGAGGTCATTTTCCTGCTTCAGTGATGGTTTGGTGGGGAGTATCCTATGATGGTGTCACTTCCTTGCATTTTTGTAAAAAAGGTGTTAAAACAGCGGCCAAAAACTATCAACGAGACATTTTAAGCAATGTAGTGGAGCCCCTGAACTACACCATGTTCCAAAACCAACCATGGATATTCCAACAAGACTCTGCGCCCGCTCACAAAGCCAAAACAAGTCAGCAATGGCTTGAAAATCATGTACCTGAGTTTATTAGTACTGACTATTGGCCGTCAGCAAGCCCAGATCTAAATCCGCTCGACTACAAACTGTGGTCAATATTAGAGGGCATGGTCTGTAGAAGACCCCATCGCAACCTGGAATCATTGAAGCAAGCGTTAACAGAAGCAGTCGACAATTTTCCCATGGATATCGTCCGTACAGCGATTGATGAGTGGCCCTGCAGACTTGGGCGTTGTATTAAGGCAAATGGCGGCCATTTCGAGTAATTTTCATTGTATTTTGTAGCTTACTATTGCCAAAATAAACTATCAAAAAATAATTTAAATCCAACTTGCAGTTTTCTTTTTGTACTTAAAAACCTTTATATCAGTATTTATGGCAGAACTAGGTATATGTTTGTCCTCCTGTGTTACGTTGTTATATCATTAGGCAAACGAATATAATATTACTCGTCAGAATAAAGCTTAATATGTCGTGAGAGTTAATAAAAGGTTAACGGGATGTTATATAGGACTCACGCACAATCTAACAATAAACTCATAAATTAATTTTCTGGTCATTTCGCACGCTCAATTGCGGTGGACTGGTCCTAAAGAATTTATTTCGAACGGATATCACTAAGTCTAATAGAATTATATTTGTTTATTTTAAGGCGTATGTGGGTGGTAATTTTAGCATCGCCACTAGTATATAGACGTAATTGTATATGTGGAATGGAAAAGGCAAAGCGAACTGCGAAAAAGGAACGTGTGAAATATAATGGGTACTTAAGATATTGAAAGGAGAGAAAGTGTATTGTAATGCCCCAAATTATTATATTTGAAAAAAAAAGAAAAATAAAGGAAAGCGATGAGTTTTCACGAAGGTTATACATACAGGGTGAGTCAGAACAATCGCGCCAATTCCCAGGAATGTGTTTTACACGTAAAAATAATTTAAAAAAATTGAAATGTTTCTTTTTTATACGTTTATACATACAGGGTGAGTCAGAATGATCGCACCAATCTCCAGGAATGTGTTTTACACGTAAAAATTATTTAAAAAAATTTAAATGTTATTTCTCTTTTATACGTTTATACATACATACAGAGTGAGTCAGAATGATCACGCCAATCTCCGGGAATGTGTTTTACACGTAAAAATAATTTTAAAAAATTAAAACGTTTCTTTTTTATACATTTATACATACAGGATGAGTCAGAATCTCCAGGAATGTGTTTTTCACGTAAAAATAAATTTTAAAAAATTGAAATGTTATTTCTTTTTTATACGTTTTCTAATTCATATTCAGAAAGAAATACACAACGCGAAAATTATATTACAATAAAAAAAAGTTTGGCAAATCGACTTCTTAGGGAAATGCAACGCAATCTACATGAAGACGACATAAACATATAGGAACGAACATTAAAGGTAGCGGCTGTACAACGAAAAAATTTACAGTCGACGCCATATAAAAAGAAAAAACTAAATTGACAGGAAAAATCAAGAAAGCGGGGTTACAATAGGTGAGGTAGTATAAAAGCGCATGATGACTGCATTTTATTTAAATACTTAAAATTGTAAACGTTACAGGTAAAATTGTTCAGTGATAAGTCGCGGTTAAAGGCGATAAAAGAACTTGCATGTTGCATTTGGAGGAAGCCTTGATCACTGAAGGTTGATATATAACCCCTTTCCACATTCATTTTCGTACTCTGTATACGTATTTCGACAACTAAGTTGTCATCATCAGCGGATAATTAAACAGTGTCGCACCTGGAAAACTACGGCAAAAAATACCCGTACGAAAACAAATTTCGCACACAACCTGTACCGTTGAAAGCCAAAACGCACACTCAGTGTGCAAAAATACTCTGATATCTGTCCAACTTCTTAATGTGATTCTCAACCTGTTGAACGATAACAATAAATGGGAAACGTCAGCATATCGAAACAATAAGAAAAAATATTTTTTTTAATTGTTTAATTATTGTGAGTTTTTCCAATAAATGAAATCTGCAGCTCTACGATTCAAACCTAACGAAGCAGCAGCATTTAAGGAAACCCTGAAAAGATGTGAAAATACTTCCTTTTTATGATGGCATTCGTATAATGGCAATATCTCGAGAACGAAAAGAGATAGAATGTTCCGGTTTGAAGCAGCGTAACAATCATGTCATAATACAAAAGTAGATACCAAAAAAAAATCACATTTGAAAGTTAGTTTTGGAGTTACTCACCAAAAACGACCTTTCTATGATGGCATTCTCATAATGGCAGTATCTCGAGAACGAAAAGAGATAGAATGTTCCGGTTTGAAGCAGCGTAACAGTCGTGTCACAATCTATAAGTACACACCTAAAAAACAATCACATTTGAAAGTTAGTTTTGGAGTTACTCACCAAAAACGACCTTTCTATGATGGCATTCTCATAATGGCAATATCTCGAGAACGAAAAGAGATAGAATGTTCCGGTTTGAAGCAGCGTAACAATCATGCCATGATACAAAAGTAGATACCAAAAAAACAATAACTTTTTTGCCATTGAAACCGATTTAAAACAAATTTGCAATTATAAAGTTTTATTTGACTCAAAAGAAAAGTTCCAGAACATTGGGTTGTCGTTAGTAAAGACGATGTACACTCATTGCTATGCGCTACAAGTATTATAAACAAAGATTACGATTTTACCAGATTAGGACAAATTTGTGATGATGCGTGTATAGATCCGCCATCTATTTCTAAAGATTATTTTAATTATGCGTGTATTACATCGGTAGATATAGTCGAAGGGGGCAACTTACTTATAAGAATATCTTTTCAGCGCGGCGTATGTTGCTCTCCGAGCCAAATATAGAAACTTACGTCATACTGCAGACATTTTGTTGATCTTATCCATTTTTCGCTACGTAACAACAGCTGTGAATAATGTGTGTTATTTATAAGATAAAACATAAGGGATATAAATAACTTATGAATCGCAATGTCGCTCGTTTGCTTGTTACGATCCTGGCCCGCAGGAAAAATATCCCGACTCTACTTATAACTGAATAGAAGAAGAAGAAGAAGATATAAGTAATGCATGTATCTCAAGGTCACCAATCCGTTCATACACTCGCATCGTTACGATCTCCCTAGTTATGAATGATGCTCCGATTGCCGGTTTTGTTTACACTCCGTTATTATGAAGACCGTTCTACATTAACTCCGCAGATATATTTTCCTGTATATCGTAAACCTTTTTGTAATACCAACTGTACATACACTACAGGCCATAAGTGAGGGATCACTTATCATAAATAACAAAAAACTTGTATTTTAGACACATCCCTTAGACTTTTACCTGTTTTGGTCAGAATAATTGAAATAACAGTTGTAAATGTAATTCTGAGAAGGATTATTCGGATTATTATTATAAATTAGATAAATATATTTGTTTCTGAAAAATATTGTAAATCCTTTTAATAGTTTTATGGCGTCTATTTAATAGAAATGTTTTATATACCCCAATAAATTTAATAGGGTTTACAATGCAATATTATTATAATGGTATTAGGAATTCATAGTAAACTATTTAGCAATTTTAAAATTAGTTTTCGTGCAGCATTTGTGCGAGTAAGTTGCAATACGAGTATTTGAGAACAGACGTAAAAGTAACATATAAAAATGCCGAAAAGAAAGGAACTTAGCGCAGAAACTCGTACTTCTATAATAACGCTACATGGTGAAAAATTTTCACTGCGGAAAATAGCCCAAAAATTAAATTTATCTTATCACACGGTGCAAGGAACAGTGAAACGATATTCACAAAGTGGATCATTACAACCAATAAAACGTTGCGGAAGGCCAAGGGTAACTACCAGACAAGAGGATTTGCGCCTAAAAATACTATCAAAACGAAATAGGCGCCTCACAGCTCCTCAGCTTCGAGCAGAGCTGAATGAAGGCCGTCGAAAGCCGGTGATCCTGACTACTGTAAAACGTCGTTTCACAAAGGAGGGACTACATGGGCGTATTGCAGCTCGAAAACCATTATTGAATCCACGAAATCGTAAAAAACGGTTACAATGGGCCCAGGACCATCAACACTGGGACATGGAAATGTGGAAGCAGGTGTTATGGACAGATGAGTCAATGTTCCAAGTGTTTGGTAGTAATCGACGAGTTTTCGTTCGAAGACAAGTGGGTGAAAGGATGTTACCCGAATGTGTAGTGCCAACTGTTAAAGACGGGGGAGGTTCTGTGCTTGTTTGGGGATCCTTTTCCTTTGATGGTGTCGGAGATTTGTATCGCATTGAAGGCATTTTAAGAAAAGAGGGAGGAATACCTCCATCTGAAGAATCTGAATGATCCCAAACACACTTCCCAACTTTGTAAAAACTATGTGAATCAAAAAGAGGAGGAAGGGGTGCTGATAAATATGATTTGGCCACCACAATCCCCCGATCTCAACCCTATCGAATTACTGTGGGATGAATTAGATAGAAACGTGAGAGAAAGCTGTCCACAATCGCAGAAACAGCTTTGGGAGCCACTTACTTACTTAAGGGCGTGGAATAATTTACCAATGGATACGCTCGAGAAACTTGTATCGCGGTTGCCCAATATTTGTAAAGAAATCATTAAGCGCAGAGGTGGATACTTCGACGAAAGTCGAATATGATAAGAAATTCTACAGAATATGTTGAAATTATTTTATTTTATAAGGAAAACTGTTCATTTGTCTCGTAGATATAGTTTTGTAGAAATATACGTTTTGTTTCACTAAGCATGCATTTTTTTTTTAATTTCATCTACTGATCCCTCACTTATGGCCTGTAGTGTATGTATCTCCTATTATAAGGCCCAGACTATATAATTTTTGTACGGTAAAATGAAGACTTTTCATTCATATTAAACAACCAATGCCAGCAATTATTAATAGCATTTAATAATGAAAATATTTACTGAAACACTTTCGAATAGAAACACAGTAAACACACCGAATTTTTCATAGAAATCCAGAACAATATCACCAAGAAAGACCACCTGTTGAACATAATGCTGTCGCATGTGTTGAGGAACACGAATCGATGAATCTTTTTTCCTGTGCTGTACTGCTCCCAATGCAAGGCCACGTCAAGGCCACTTTCGACTGATTTGCGGTCAGTGTCAATGACTTCCTTCTAAACAGACGTGTCATATATTTATTTTTGTTGATTCATATTAGCGGCTCATTTATTGAGATTTTGCGTCATAACATTCTGATTTGCATTTTTAATGGTCATTAGAGTTTGCGAAACAAATAATAAGACATTACTTTTGCAATTAGTAATCGAGGTTCTGTTAATATTTAACTTTCGTTTGCACGGTAACCTATGAATAAGCAATATACAAATACAATTATTACGTGGCTTCATTTCAGCGTTAAATTTACACGTGCGAACTCGTCGAGTTATTTAAAACATCCATAAAGATCGTTCTAAATAATAAAGTTTATATCAAATTAAAATTTTGCGATTTCATTTTTGTACAGAACAATAAACACTTAGTGTCGTCGACCTTCTGAATATTTTAGTGTGTAATGTGCTTTATGGCTTGTAATAGTTAGGAGGAAACTCATATTTATAATGTCAATAAACTGATACACTTTACTATGTTGCAAACATAAGGAGTAGGTGGTAGTTTATGTATATTACGGTGTAATAAAATTGAACGCGTTAAATAATAATTTATAGTTTGAATCTGACTGATCCATCCACGGTAACAAACGCACGTTTTACAAAATGACGTTACAATACCTAGTCATTAAATTATAACCACCATTTGATTTTGATATTTTTTCAAATTGATCAGGAATAAAATAAAGTCAGACACATGTTACTAATACAAGATTGTTTATTTCTGTTTTGCATAAAATACATATATACGAGGGGGTACACAAAAATGGCTGGATTGGCAGCACTGTGGATGGGGCTTGCTTAGTATACATTCCTGCCGATAGGTGCGCGTGACACAATTTGTTCTGCGCTCGGTGCAGTCGGTTCTTTCGCAGAATAAGGTTGTGTCTTGTTCCAATGCATTTTTTGTAGAAGCATTTTCGTTTGCTCGTCTTAGTACACATTCCTGCCGCTAGGTGCGCGTGACACAACTTGTTCTGCGTTCGATGCAGCCGGTTCTTTCGCAGAATAAGGTTGTCTTGTTACAGTGCATTTTTTTGTAAAAGCATTTTCGTTTGCTCGTCTTGGCGCGTGACACAACTTGTTCTGCATTCGGTGCAGTCGGTTCTTTCGCAGAATAAGGTTGTCTTGTTACAGTGGATTTTTTTGTAAAAGCATTTTCGTTTGCTCGTCTTAGTACACATTCCTGCCGCTAGGTGCGTGTGACACAATTTGTTCTGCGCTCAGTGTAGTCGGTTCTTCCGCAGAAGAAGGTTGTGTCTTGTTACAGTGCATTTTTTTGTAAAAGCATTTTGTTTTGCTCGTCTTAGTACACATTCCTTCCGCTAGGTGCGTGTGACACAATTTGTTCCGCGCTAAGTGTAGTCGGTTCTTCCGCAGAATAAGGTTGTGTCTTGTTACAGTGCATTTTTTTGTAAAAGCATTTACGTTTGCTCGTCTGTCACTGTAAAATTTGGAGGTTCTGAGAAGACTCCGTAACAGTATACGACGAAAGAAGCCTGATTTGTAGCAGACGGGATGAATGGTTTTTCCACCATGACAATGCACCTGCTCACACAGCCTTATCAATTCGCCAATCCTTGGCTAAAAACAGCATGACTCCTTTACCCCACACCCCCTACTCACCTGATCTTGCACCACGCAACTTTTCCATGTTTCCACGAATGAAGAGGGATATGAAAGAACATCGTTTTAACGACGTGGAAGAGGTAAAGAAAAAAACGACACATCAGCTCGCAGTCATAGAAAAGAACGACTTCGAACAATATTTCCAACAATGGAATCATTAATTAGACAAATGTATAAAGTTAAATGAAGAGTATATTGAAGGTGTTAAGGTTGTTTTGCAAAAAAGAATGAAATACCGGTTTTTTTATAGAGAAATTTCGTTAATTTTTGGCTACCCCCTCGTATATATAGCGATCTTATTACAGCCTGGACCGTTTATCGCAATTCGAATGCTACTGTTTCTTGTTCCTCCAGGTCTCTTAATAATAATAATATTCTTTATTGTCCAACAGGACAAGCCATTTATAAGACAAATCCAATATAGTAAGTACAGTGTAAGCAGCAATAAAAAAAAATTTTTAAAAATCTTAATTAGATATATAAGCGAACTAAAACATATACAAGACGTAATTAATACATACAAAATTAAATATATAACTACAAAATAATGAAAAAATAGAAACCGAAGTGGATTAACACCCGATTAAAAGACCTTAGCTCTCAGAGTAACAAACAAGTCGTAAGATCCAGCAACATGAGATGGTACCAATAAACAGACCTGAGCGAACAATGATACAACAATGATGATTCACATCACTATTAACCAAGTCAATAAGGAACTTGGCACTTGCAATACCCTTCGGCAAGACAAGGATTACAAGTCATGCCTTTCCAGTAGGCCCTCATAATCTACTCCCCACAGTTGGTATGTACCATCAAGACGATATGATAAATACTTCAAAAATCTTTTCTGGATTCTCTCCAGAAAGAGACGCTGATAACTATAGCGAGGATCCAGACCACCAAGCCATACTCCAGCTTGTGCAGTGCGAACAAAAGCATAATATATAGCCTTGAGAGCATCAATGTTATTGAACTGCCGATAGGAACGCCCTAGGAAACTCAGAGCTCTAGATGCCGAAGCACATACCGCAGTGATGTGATCCGTAAACTCCAATCTGGACTCAAACATGACCCCAAAATCCATAATCCCCGACTTTCTCACGATGGTAGTGTTTTTAAAAGTGTACTGTGGAATAATGGGACTCTTCTTCAACGCCCCCTCTGTTCGTAGTTATGTTGGATTCTTTAGTCCCACAACTTCTTTGACCTACCTCTTTTCCATCTTCTGTTTGGGATCCACAGCCACGATTAAAATATGCCAGAGACCACGAAACTTGGGGATATAATGAGTGACGACAAGTATTATGGGCTGACGAATCTAAATATCAATTATTTGTAACGTCAGTATGTTGGCGACGCCCTGGTTCCAATAACGATTAGAACCATGTTTACACACTGCCATAAAGCATGGAGGAGGCAATATCCAAGATTGGGGTTGTATTTCGGCAGCAGGTGTGCGTGAAATTGTAAAAATAGAAGGTAAATTGACTGATGAGAAATACAGAACACTATTAGAAGAACATGCCATACCATCGAGGCAGCCACTTATTGGCAATAATTTCATTCTACAGCAAGATAATGATCCCAAGCATACCTCAAAACTTGTTAAAATTTATTTTACACAACAGGAAGCAAATGGGGTATTGCAGACTATGACATGGCCACCTCAAAGTCCTGACTTAAATATTATTGAGCATGTGTGGTATTATCTTGACAGAAAAAAGTGCGAAAGGGGGCCAAAGAACAAAAATGAACTGTGGAACGTACTAAAGGGAGAGTGGTACAATATTCCTGAAAATTTTATTAATTCATTAATGGAAAGCCTACCAAGAAGATTGCAATACACCATATATAACAAAGATGGTCATACAAAATATTGAAAATTTAAGTTGTTTATGTTTAAATATCGATATGTGTTAGTTCTTGTACATTAAAAAAAATTTCAACTTGTGTAAGATTATTATTTATCCTTTTGTAATAGTTTCTTGTAAAATTCAAGAAGGCGCTTTTGTCTTTTGCACAGTACTGTATTTTATTTATCTAACAGTTGATTTCCTATAATTTCAATTCGACGGTCAATTTACGTGTCTACAATAGTTTGCCTTTCTCATTTAAGTGGAACTCAATTTTTTAATTGGAAATAAAGCAGTCAAGCAGAAAAATTCCGTATCATTTCAGCGTTTCGATTAAATACTTTAATTTAACTTCTGTACCACCGGATTCTTTATTTTTTTCGCATGAATTCACCGTGAGTTATATTTAACCGATAAAAAAAAATAAAAAGTTTCACTAATTTCTTTTTTTTGCTACGTAGGTGTCTCGCAAAATGCGTATAATTTCACGTTTCACAGGTGAAGAGACGTCAGTGCTTGCGTTCTGTCATCTCATCTTTTACAGACACTAAAAACAATCCTACCAACATAATTCGTCTTTCCTTTCGGATGATTTAACATTTACATATGCAAATGAACCTGTACATGCTTTATGCGTAGGACTAACAATCAACTACGTCTACCTTCGCATTTTCCTCTTTTTCCAGATTCGTATTAATGAACATTCCTATGTAAATAGGAGTGCTTTAAATATTTTATTATATTATTCGTCCTTTTTTGCTTTGTCTTGTTATGGATATTGAAATAAAATAAATGAACGTTGATTTACAGCTTTAAATACTTAATAAACGAGTAGCATGCTATAAATGCGTTACGTGTCTACAAATATGGATGAAGATAGTCATCTAAATGCTCCGTCTTAAGAAAAAGTAATTTATTAAAATTATTCAACGTTAAAATAAACATTTTATTGTATTGGCTTCCAGTATATGTGATATAATATTTCCGCTCAAAGCAGTCGAACTAGTTGCAACGATCTTCAACAGAGACCCTTGAGGAATACATCAATAGCTTCAATTTTGTAATAATATACGAGGGAAGTTTGACAAGTAGTGAGAATGGAAAAGAAAAACGAATTTTTTAAACACAAAATAATTTTTATTTTTCAATATATTCTCATAAAAGAGCAATACATTTATTCCAACGGTGCTCCGATGCCCTTATGCCATCTCTAGAATGCGATTCCGGAAGGCTTGCAAAATACTCATTTACGAAGATGATAAGCTCGTCGTTAGACGAAAATTTCTTTCCACCTAGTGCCGTTTTCAATTTTGGAAAAAGGTGGAACTCGGAAGGGGCTAGATCCGGCGAATAAGGCGCATGCGGTATAATTGGAAATGCAACTCGTGGATTTTGGGCATCGCAACTGTGCTGGTGTGCGAGGGAGCGTTGTCTTGGTGAAACAGAATCTTTTTCTTTGCCATTCCGTTTAGCACGAATCTCAACATTTAATTTTTGTAGAAGTTCTGCACAATATTGTCCATTTATTGCGGCACCTTTCTGAAGGTAATCAATGAGCAAAATGCCCTTTGAATCCCAAAAAATTGATGCCATCACCTTGTTTGCCGATAAAGTGGTTTTCGCTTTCTGTGGAGGTGCAGAACCACGTTCTAACCATTGTTTCGACTGTTTTTTAGTTTCGGATGTACTGCAGTGTATCCAAGTTTCATCGCAAGTAATAAATCACCTACAAAAATCAACTGGATTCCGCTTATAAAGGTACAAACACTCATTGGAAATGCGCAAACGAGTGAACTTTTGATCAGTCGTAAGCAATCGCGACACCCATCTTGCCTAAAGCTTGGAAAGGTCCAATTCTTTCGTTAAAATGTCGTGTACGCGTTCTGTTGGTAAACATCATGTCTGCTATCTCTCTCACTTTGAGTCGTCGATCTTGCGTAATAATATTATGGATTTTTATAATCATTTCCTTAGAAGTCACGATTTTGGGTGCTCCAGAGCGCGCTTCATCAACACAGCTTGTTCTACCACGTTTAAATTCATTTACCCATCTGCTTATTGTGGCGGATGATGGAGCAGATTCACCTAATGTTTCCCGTAACTCATCTTTTATTTCGGTAGCCTTCATACCCTTAATTACGAAGTATTTAATCACGGCACGATACTCTGCTTTTTTCATTTTAACAAGACGACGTGTTGCTTCTTTTTCAATCAGCTGTCAAAAATAAACTAATCAACCGATTTATCTAAATATCGGAATGTAAACATATAAATAGACAACCTAAATTACAGTGCATTTGTTTTACCAATTAGAGCGCCACCTATGTGTCATTCTCACTACTCGTCAAACTATCCTCGTAGTAAAATGTATTTTTGTACTGCAAACAGAATCCTTTTTCTTAGTTTCTTCTAATCAGATTTAGTTATTGCTATTCGTTTTCCTATATAAAGGAGATTGTAACCTGTACTTGCTCGATAATGTCCTAACCGACGAAACTAGACGCAGTTAATATACAGTAATATGCACGAAAATAGCAGTTGTCTCCAATTTGCTGAAATAACAATTGAGACATTAAATAAAAGAAATTCAAGTTTATCGAACCCTTTATTCCAACATGTTATATAACAGTATGGACACATTGCACCTAGAGTTCAAACGGGGCACTATCGTATAATAAGAAAAATAAATATAATTACAATATGAAATACATCATAATGTATATGAAACAATAATATTCATAAAACACATTATAATATATTGGGTTGGCAACTAAGAACTTTCTGTTTTGTAGTATAAAATAAAACACTTTTTTTTAAAACTAAGAATAGTTTTTAATCATTTATATATTTTCCATTTTGCTCAATGACCTTTTGCCATCTTTCTTTCAGCTGCATGATTCCGCGCTCATGATCTTTTTTGGATGCAATTCAGCTTACGATGTGGGTTGAGCTGGTTTATCGTGTTTGCTCCATGATCGTTTTCGAACTATGTTACTGTACAGGACCCATTTTTCATCACCAGTGATGATTCTTTTTAAGAAAGGGTCGGTTTCATTTCGTCTAAGGTGCATATCTCAAAAGTTGATTCTTTGTGTTAAATGAATTTCTTTCAATTCGTGAGGTACCCAAATATCAAGCTTCTTAACTAGCCCAAGACATTTTAAATGTTTTTCAATTGTTGTGTGCGATACATATAGCCCCTCCGCAACCTCTCGAACAGTTATATGACGATCCTCTTCAATTATGACTTTGATTTGGTCATCATCAACTTCAGTAGGCCGACCAGAACGTTGCTCATCTTTGAGGGAAAAATCTCCAGAACGGATTTTTTATACCAATTCTGACACGTGCGCTCTGTTAAGCAATTAGCACCATAAACTTCACATATCTTTTTGTGAGCCGCAGCAGCTTTCTTTCCTTTACGGAAATAAAATAGTAAAATATGTCGAAAGTGTTCGTTTCTGCACTCCATTTAAAATTAACCCACAACTAATAGCTTTAATAAAAATCACGCACTACTTGCTTCTGAAGTTACGTCAATGTGACTAGTATCACGCGACAAACGGTAAAGTACAGCACTAACATACGTTATACAAAAAATAAAGCAACGCTCTCTATCAGTAAAAACCGAAAGTACTTAGTTGCCAACCCAATACATAACATATAGTATATTCTAAATAAAAATAAAATATTTTAATTTTAACAAGTCTTTAACGCTGTTGTAGCTTAATTTTTAACACGTTTTAATAGTGCGAAAACATATTAAAAATATGTCAAATGTTTATTATTATAACCTTTGTTACAGGTAACATGGAGATATTTACCTATTTCTTTGGTCCTATCGGCATACTTCTGATCATCAATTTGACGCTCTTTGCTGCCACCGCTAGAGAACTAACTTGTGGTCTATGGAAGCGAGAGTTAGTCAAATCGACAACAGAAAGGTAATAATATAACAAACGTACTTGTTTTGCAGCCTTCAATTGTTTTAATCAAAAAGAGATAAAAAGCCTCTGACCACATTAATGATCGTTCAACGTGTGTTTGGTCGTCGCGTAAAGTAACTCGCGGATTTTTCTGATGTAAGCTTTGACCCGCACGTAACACAACACTAACAATTAATTTCTAATTATGATGACAACATAGTTGACGAAATACGTATGCAAAACGCGAACATTAATGTGGTGGTAAGGGGTTTTTTGCCGTTTTTAGTTCGTTCAAGTTGTTTAAGAAAAGATATAAAATAACTTTGCTTATTTTAAAATATCAAAATTGTTGACCATTAAAAAGAGCTGAACCAACCTATACAGTCGAAAATATTTTTAAAATACCAACGTCATAATTTCACAATAGAATGTCACACTCCAATTCCGTTCTACTCCACGACTACATCTCGATATTTTTATTCACGAAGTAGTGTTTCTTTTAACAATCGTTCCTGTATTCAAACAATTTCTATTGAAATGTGAAAGGACAAAAATAAATTGTCACCCAGACTATTATTACAATTTATTTTTTTACTTAGAAATTTGACGGCTCCCTACATTTTCCCAGAATTCACGAAAGGTCCGTCCATGAAATTCTCACAATTAACTTATTTTTTGTTGACGCATCAATAACACCCAGGTAGGTAAAAATCCACAGCCCAACTGGAATCATTTCGTCTCTTACCCATCACTCAGTTCATTCACACGGCTCTTTCGCCGAGGCGTACGGGGATTTGAAAATTATGTAGGTGATGTTTACGTGATTTCCTCTCCTATTCAGACCTTCGAAGCTCCTGTGTTGTGTGTATGTATACGTTTATTTTCTTTGATCTCGGACGAAAACAGATGGCGGGATCCAGATGTTATTTATTGCGACACGATTGTGTGCGTGTATACAGACAAAACTAACCTAGTTTAAGTTTGAAACTTTTATTACATCCACTTCCATATGTCAGGAAACTTATTGTGTATTTAATGTGTCGAGATTTATTATTTCACTTCTACTGGATTCTTGTAAATTTAATTTGAAAGTTCGTCAGAACACTTTGAACATATTTATTCAAACGAGAAAGAATTTGTTTGTCTCTTTATTGCATTTTCAATTTACTGGTAACATTACTTTTAAAACAACTTTTCGTACGCTTCACGTAACACGTTTAAAACCTTGCTCCACATACATAATTTAAAATTCTGCAAATGTTATTTGTTCTGTGTGTACAGTACTGTCCATGAAAAGTAAGTACATAGGCATTCTATGACAATTTCATTGATAATGATTGAAAAAAGGGATGACAAAACAATATCTCCCCCTAACGTCCAAACATGCAATTGTCCGAAAGAAAGAAGTTCGTATTCGTCCCGCCAAATCTACAGTCATTATTAGAGTTGGGATGTCTTCCCTAGGACCAGGTTCGTACTGAGTACGCAGCGCCCTCACCAATGTAATGCGATAAAACAGATGAAGTGTATAAATAGTAAAGTAACGCATAA
Organism: Dermolepida albohirtum; assembly: GCA_031893035.1. NCBI lineage: Eukaryota > Metazoa > Arthropoda > Insecta > Coleoptera > Scarabaeidae > Dermolepida > Dermolepida albohirtum. The sequence continues at coordinate 127,607 of JAVIWB010001555.1, read as the reverse complement.
TTATTAAGTATGACGAACGTGCGTAAGAGAAAAACGTTACCATTTGCTGACGCAGTGCGAATGTTTATTGATGAATTTCCCGACTTGCATTATAATGATACTAAGATATACTGTAAAGTGTCGGGACAAACGCAACTATAAAAATCATATAAAGAATATGCAACATCAAAATAAAAAAATAATGTGCCGCCAAAAACGCGATTTATCTTTGATTTACTGTTCATGATAATCGCCAGTAATTTGAGACTTCATCTACTCGATGAGTAACCGTTTCATGACTTCTAGAATAAATACAACCCCAACTGGAAGCTACCGTCTCGGAGAGCGTTAGAGAGAGAGCCATATGCCAACTGTGCGTAACGACATCGAAACCATGATCAAAGCTGTAATAAATGGTAAAGAGCTGTGATATGTGTCGATGGAATGACAGATCGAAGAAAACATTCTATTCCAATTTTATAGTGCGTGTTGTAGACCCCGTTAAAGTGACATTTCTTGCTAGCTAGCAAAAGATTAGAAAAGTGCATTACGAAGCAATTATGAAGGTAGTGCTAACACGCTAATAAAATTTCAACTTTCACCTGAACAATTGTTGATGATATGTGAACGATGATGCAGCGACAATGTATAGTGTAGGCCAGTGGTTCCCAAAGTATGGGCCGCAGCGCCTGGGGCTCCCCAAACAATCTCCAGGGGCACCGTGACAGCCTCACCAAAACGAAAAAAAATGAAAAATATAAGATTTTAGACTTCAAATTATCAGGTCTCCAGTTTTGCTTCATATGAAAGACGCCGTCGGAAATACTCTGAACGTTAAAGGCGCCATGGCTTTAAAAACTTTTGGAAACCTATGGTGTAGGCTGTTCCCTTGGAGACCATTACATGTGACGCGTAAAGTTCATGCTTTACACCTTATAGGACAAAGTATTCAACGATGTAATCCAGAGGTCGATGCTTTAATTTCAAATACCAAAAGTGTTTTTCAAATCTTCCAAACGAATTCGAGAATTCAACAGACGGTGCCTCGAAATTCCTGGGCCACCAGGAGCCAATTCTCACACATTGGGAAACATGGTAAAAACAGCTTTCTATTTTTGCGAGAATTTCCAACAAATAAAATCTGTGGTTCTACGATTCAAACCTAACGAAGTTGCAGCAATTAAGAAAAGCCAGAAAAGATTTGAAAATACTTCCGTTGAAACCGATTTAAAACAATTTTACGGCAATAATAAAGGCTTATTTGCCTCAATAGAAAAATTTCAAAACTCTGTGTTGTCATTAATGAAGTCAATGCAAATTGTAAACGATGTATATGTACATATATGTGTATTGTAGAAAAGTTCGAGAGTGTTACAAACGAAAATTTCGATTTTACCAGAATAAAACAAATTCGTGATGGTGCGTGTATAAGTCCATTATCTATGTCTAAAGATTATTCTAATTATGCGTGTATTACATCCGTAGATATCGAGAGGTTATTTCTAAACATAACATCTTTTCAACACGGCGTACATTGCTTCCGCGACAAATGTGGAAACTTACATCATGCTGCAGACATTTTATCAGCCTTATCCATTTTGCGCTACGCAACAAATGCTGTGAATAATTAAGTGTGTTATTTATAAAACAAAACGTAAGTGACATAAACAACGCATGCATTGCGAGATCGTCCGTTTGCTACTACACTCGACTTGTTACGATCCTGGCCCACGGGAAAAATCTGTCAACTCTACAAATTACATAAATTATTTTATTTATAATCCTTCCTAACCAGTCTTCCCGGCGAGGCTCTACGCTACTGTTCAACATTAATCTGACATATTGCCGAGATATCTCCAAGGTTTACTTATTATTTTTATATCTTTACGCTCTAGCTTACACTAAAAAATGATTTTATGTTCGTAATTACGTTCGAAATTTAATTACTGCCTTGGACACTGTAATTAACAATCGCGGAATTCTCTAAATATGGAAAACCTATTACTTCTTCAGACCCTTCATTTACTTTCTTATTTTAGACGCGGGAATAAAAAATTCCGGTTTTTTCCTTCGTGTTTCTTTTCCTTTAACGAGCCGAAACTCATTTGCGAAAATAAAACCACCACGACTTCCGATCGACTTCGTATGTATTAAAATGAAATCTCAAGAATCCGGTTCCATAAATGCCTTTATCGGATGTCATTAATGATACCGCTGCATACACACATACATATACACGCACGCACACTCGTCCGCCAATAATTAAACCGCATTGCCATTTCTAGAGAGTCAGTCCAGCGATGCGATTACAAGATTTTACATGGCTGGGTTATTTCAGTCATGTGCTTGGTGTACAGTTGGTCTCGCTTTGCGGACTCATGTATACGACTCCGGGGAGACGTAAACCTTCGCTTCAATACACATGTGTACGTACATTCGTATATATGACAGGCGACGGACAATTTGTACTTTAAATTGCCCCCAATCGGTCACAAAGTAAGTCGCGACATACTCAATTTGAAACATACGAGGGAGCGTTTTTATATTCGCGGAATGGGGGACAAGGGGTGGAAATAAAAAAACCAAATTATTTTTCTTTTTCAATATATTCACCTGCAAGACGGATACATTTTTCACATCTTTCAATTAATTTATTTATACCCTCATAAAAAAATGATTTCTCTTTATCTGCAAAATACGCCGAAACTGCCTCCTTGACTTCATCATCGGCAGTAAATTTTTTACCCCGCAGCTCTTTTTTCATTTTCGGAAACAGGTAATAATCACTCACACAATTTCGAAGCCCACCTTATGCAGGGCAGCTAACGCAGCGCGGCTCTTGTGGACGGGCGCGTTGTCGTGCAAAAGCAGAACACGTTTTGCCAATTTTCCCCGTCTTTTCTCTTTAATGGCTTCTTTTAGTCGCTCTAATATTGAAGCGTAATATTCTCCGGTTATAGAAACACCTTTATCTTTATAATCAATCAACAATATTCCTTCCGAGTCCCAAAATACCGTTGCCCTGAGTTTCCCAGCTGATTGTGACACTTTAAATTTCTTGGGAGGTGCTGTGCCCTTTTTATGCCACTGCACGGAGTCTTGTTTGGACTCAGGTTCATAATGATGAACCCAAGTTTCGTCTCCAGTAACAATTCCACTCAATACACTATCCTTGTCTTCATTACAGAGGTCCAAAAAATGCACGCGAACACTCTACGCGCTGTTGTTTTTGCGGCGGCGTGAGCATTCTCGGCACCCATCTTGCGCTGACCTTAGACATGCCGAGATGATCGTGTAGGATTTTAAAAATTGTTGTATCGGATACTCCAACCATTTCTGCGAGTTGTTTCTTCTTTAGTCGAGCATCTTCGAGTACAATTTGTTCAACTTTTTGCATAAGTGCTGGCGTGGTCACCTCAATGCTCCTGCCCGGCCTCGGGTCGTCTTCAAGGGATTCCCTTCCTTGTTTAAATAAACTATGCCACTTGTACACCATGGTTTTTCCTGGACAAGAGTCGCCGTAAACCAATGACATCTCATTCATTATGGTCGCGACTGATTTTCCTTGCCTGGTAAGGAACTTTATAACGGCACGATATTCGATTTTTTCCATATTTCACTTTTCACTCCTGATTATGTTACTTGGTTGACGATAGCTCAAAGACTAACTGTCTAATAACAATGAAACTTCGTATTTATACTAATCATGAGTCGCTGCACAGACAACGCCCCCAATGCGCCTACTCACCCCTCTACAATCCGCTCATTCCGCGAATATAAAAACGCTCCATCGTACGTCAGCAGTTGAATGGGGTCTGCGTATTCTTTACAATGCAGTCATCATAAATAACTTGTTATCGGAATGAAATTGGTAATTATAAAAAGGTAGTCTAAACAAAAAAATGCATTTTATAATGTAAGAGAATTAATCAATTAAGGTTAACCCTTTTCCACAATAATTTTCGCATTCTGTATACATATTTCGACAACTAAGTCATCATCAGCAGAGTGTGTGTGTGTGTGTGTATTTGGATTTCGACGGTGTCAGTCTAGTATGGACTATTTCATACATTTTCGATTGGGTTTCGATCTGGAAAGTTGCCCGGCCACGGCAAGACCTGCAAGTTGCTGTCAGAAAACACATCATATCCTTTATTGATTCTAGTTTGTGCAATTGTGCCCCATCTTGCATAAATTTGTAAACGTCCCCAGAAATTGAAGAATCAATGTATGTTATTAGTATTGATTCCATTACGGATTTTTACTGTACTCGGTTCATACTCAAACTGTAAAATTTTGTAACCGAAACTTGGCCCAGTTACGGAAAAGTTTTCTTAATGTTCTTTTTGGATCCGTTATAAGATACTTCCTTATAGAAACTAGAATATAAAACCTTACTTTTAATATGTTAATTTTCAATATTTTTTACGATAGATATCATGTTCCTACACTTAACATAATTTATACATTATTTTCAATTTAATTTTTGTTATATAATTAAAGCAAATTTACGTTTCCTTATCTGTGCATTTTCTTTATCTTTTTGACATTGTATTGTTTATACTTTTGGGACTTTTGATATCCAAAACGGGGTACCAGATTTCTTGACGTACAAATATACAGAGTGTTTCTAGAATCATTTAACAAGACGGCGCCCTCATTTTTAACAACTAACACGCACATCTTTGACTGAGAAGGCTTGGAAACTGCGCTCTGAGTGGACAACTACGGGTAAACAAATCAACTCTCGGTAGGATTGCTCCTTTTTTAAATTTTGTTGTGGTAGGTCAATTTTAACGGAGACTGTAGTTGATTAAATTAATCAACAAAGATTAATAAAACCCCTTTCCACAATACTCGTATTCGGTTTATGTATTTCGACAATTAAGTTGTCATCATCACCAGATAATGAATATGTGATTAGTTGTCGAAATACGTATACAGAATACGAAAATTATAATGGAAAAGGGTTTTATTAAGTTTTTGATTGATTAATTTGTTGTAGATCGAATTTTAAAAAGCCCATCAAGATTATGGGTACTGTTTCTTGGAATTCCCGAAGAATAATCTTTGGAATAAGGAAAAAAATAAACACTTATTGCATTACCCTACCAGACGTCTGATTAAAAATGTTTAAATTACCAATGTATTGTATTGGGTTGGCAACTAAGTACTTTCGGTTTTGTAGTATAAAATAAAACACTTTTTTTAAACAAAGAATAGTTTTAATCAATTATATATTTTCCATTTTGCTCAATGATCTTTTGCCATCTTACTTTCAGCTGCATGATTCCGCGCTCATAAAATTTCTGGTCCTTATCAGCAAAAAACTGAACCAGGTGCTAGTGAAGGTCATCGTCATTTGTCAAAGTTTTACCATTCAAAGAATTCTGCAAACTTCGAAATAAATGGTAATCAGATGGTGCTAGATCAGGGCTCCAATAGTTTCCCACGAGTTGCCAAAGATGTGTGAGGCCTTGCATTATCTTGGTGGAAAACTACACCTTTCCGATTTGACAATTCTGGCCGTTTTTCTTTGATTGCTTCATCCAGTTTTATTAATTGTTGACAGTAAACATCAGAATTGATCGTTTGGTTCCTTGGAAGCAGCTCAAAAAACACAACACCTTTGTAATCCCACCAAACTGACAGCATGATCTTTTTTGGATGCAATTCAGCTTTCGATGTGGTTTGAGCTGGTTTATCGTGTTTGCTCCATGATCGTTTTCGAACTATGTTACTGTACAGGACCCATTTTTCATCACCAGTGATGATTCTTTTTAAGAAAGGGTCGGTTTCATTTCGTCTAAGGTGCATATCGCAAAAGTTGATTCTTTGTGTTAAATGAATTTCTTTCAATTCGTGAGATACCCAATTATCAAGCTTCTTAACTAGCCCAAGACATTTTTAATGTTTTTCAATTGTTGTGTGCAATACATGTAGCCTCTACGCAACCTCTCGAACAGTTATATGACGATCCTCTTCAATTATGACTTTGATTTGGTCATCATCAACTTCAGTAGGCCGACCAGAACGTTGCTCATCTTTGAGGGAAAAATCTCCAGAACGGAATTTTTTATACCAATTCTGACACGTGCGCTCTGTTAAGCAATTAGCAGCATAAACTTCACATATCTTTTTGTGAGCCGCAGCAGCTTTCTTTCCTTTACGGATATAAAATAGTAAAATATGTCGAAAATGTTCGTTTCTGCACTCCATTTAAAATTAACCCACAACTAATAGCTTTAATAAAAATCACGCACTACTTGCTTCTGAAGTTACGTCAATGTGACTAGTATCACGCGACAAACGGTAAAGTACAGCACTAACATACGTTATACAAAAAATAAAGCAACGCTCTCTATCAGTAAAAACCGAAAGTACTTAGTTGCCAACCCAATATTAATCTGTTGGTACTTTAGTGATACACTGTACTTGAACTAATACTCCGTTATTTCTTCTTCTATTACTGATAATAACGAACTAGTTGTCGAAACGTAGTCAGATTTAAAAGCTGCATTATGGTGAAGGAGTTATTTCTTAACTAAAATTTCGAATAAGTTACAATAATCAAAAAATATTTAATTAATCGTTAGTATTATTGTAAAAGCCTCTTTTAGTAGTTGTTTTTATTTTAGGGCCGCTCTCGGTAGAGTTTGCATCAAGTTAGTAGTCGTCATGGGAGTATCCTGGATAGCGGACGTAATTTCTTGGTTAGTAGGCGGACCACAAGAAGTTTGGTACTTAACTGACATTATAAACTGTCTCTCCGGTGTCTTCATTTTCATCGTTGTAGGGTGTCAACCGCAGGTGAGGATATTTAATATTGAACGTATCATAAGACTAAATATTAAGAAATGTGTTAAAATCAAATCACAATATATGAAAATAAGATATTTTTTATTAAATGTATCTAAGTAACACATTACATGTAAGATCAGTATACAGTATTTGATGACACAGATAAAATGCATACAAGATACCGGTAAAACTCTAATGACGTGTAACACCAACAGAAACACGCTAAAAATACAAAGAAAATAAAAGTTGTAAGCTAAAAATTCATCAACTGAATAAAAGTTAACATATTTAATACAATTTTTTTAGCTTGATTTATAAGTTGCACAGTATTCTGTTAATGTAGATGACTAGATTTATTATAAATTTTCGGACCACAATAATCAATATAGCTTTGCGGAACTTGAGACCTATGGTAAAGTATTTGCTTGTAACTTTTAGTGCAGATCCTATACTATTTGACCATTTACCTTAACTGGTATAAATATTACATTACTTAGTTGGAAACACTGAATTAAATAATAAATCATATAATTATGATTGTCAATTTGGTATCACTTTTAACAGAATACGAAGTAACATAACCTACAATCGTCACTCTTATAGTACATTAAACACAAGCAGTGTTTATAAACTATTAAACAATTATAAAATCAGTTGATCAATCAGTCGATGATATGTTATTTTATGATGTTATTATTCGAATATGTGATAAATATACGTTTGTCTAGGTTTTGACAGCTGTCAAACGCTACTGGTGCTGGAGAAATAACAGCAATACAGCAGAGACTGCAGGTACTACGAATCACCACTCCTCGAGTTCCCAGGGACAGCCATCAATAGGCGACACCGTCTGCAATCACAGCATCACCAACAACACAAAATCCGTCGCTTTGGAGACAAGTTGCTGAAGAAAAAATTACAGATACATACGTTATGTGAATCTTGCCTTTGAATTTTTCTTTCCGTGGAATCGAACGCTAATTTGCCGCGCTGAAGCTAATTTCAGACGCTCGTTGTTCGCGAATTTTGATTCAATCTAGACGACAAACCGGCCGTAGATGCTTGTACTGGCGACAAAACAAACTGTCGAATATTTAACTTTTGTTTAATCGTATGACTAGATTTGAATCGTGATTGAAGAGAATCTTTATTTTTGAGATGACAATAAAGGTTATAAATGCTATTTTTCTAAAAATTAGAAGTATGTCACATATTAGTATATACATATATATGTATATATACATATATATTTTCGATGCATTTATTGTGAACTAGTCAGTATATTGTGTTTTATGTACCTTGTGACATATGTTGCAAAGAACACAGAAATTAAGTAAAACAAATGTGTTCATTTTTGAGGCAATAAGTTTTTGTTCCAGAAAAGCAGCATATTTATTATTTCGCAATAATACCAACGAATATTCTATTTTCTTTTAATTGAGACTGAAAATTAAGCTTTTTTAATTATTATTTAAGTCTTTTTATGTTATTTTAATTAGTTCCTTGTATTTAATTTTTTAAATCTTAATAAAAGAAAACGTAGACGAACAAATCCCTTACTGTAAACACCATACAAATTTCATCCTTCATTATATCAAATCAGCTTGTCGTTATAAGTAATTTGTTATCAAATATTTTTATATAGTATGATGAGAAACGACAGAAATTGTTGTATATAGCAAAAATTAGCAAAGATTTTGTAAATACGCTTGAATTCAACAATAAATATCCACCTATACCGCAAGCAATTTGTTCTGTCTCGTTGGTTGTACAAAAATTCCGGATTGGGGCATTTTTATTTTTGTATATTGGTGACATTTCGAGCTTGTATGTCAAACGAGTATTTTGAGTAACTAGGTTATCAATGACAAAAATTGATAGTAGATATACGCGCAGGACAAACTCAAATCCTGTAATTCTGTTGCCAATTGCAGACAGATGTCATTGCTCAATCATATGTAAAATACGTCATTTATTAACGGAACCGCATATATATAATCTTTGAGTAAACTAATGTCGAAATTGTGATGTAATTTTAATCATAATAATATACTCCAATTAATAGTTTGATGAAATGTATTTTAATAATTTTCAGATACATTCAATAACACTGGTGTTTGGTTAATTATTATAGATGATCATGTGTCCTATAATACAGTCAAAGTTAAAAAATATCTTGTTGTATTGTGAAAATATTGAAAGAATAATAGAATTTACATGTGCAGAAAAACTAAATTGATATGGCAATAATATTGATAGAAAATACTTAGCAGAATTATATCAATTGTAGTGTTTTTATGTAACAAATAGTTTTGAAATAATTTTCAAGAATGTTTGAGGGATAAGACATTCACTCTTATTTACCACGTTCCTGTTATTGATTAAATATTTGTTCTTGATGGAGAACAATCCAAAGTATCAGTCAAATGCTCCGTTTTAATTTTGAACATTACAGACTCATTATATGAATTGTTGGAATAAATTTGGGAATATAGACCTTTAACTATGTAAAACTATATCTTTAATTACCCCTTTGTAATTATTGAAACGGTAATTTAAGATGTATATTCATGTTCATTTTTATTAGAACGTGATATACCTTAATCATGATTTTTTTATAAGCTACTGTGATTTGTAAAAAGTCCACTGATTTTATATTAATGATGTTTATTTGGTGAAGTAAAGTGAAAATTAAGGACTCCAATTCAAAATTTTTTAAATTAAATTTCTTCCTGTATGGAATATTTTATATACTTTTACATTGTCTCTGTAATACACTCACTTTATTTACAGTGACGGACAATTACTCATCTGGTTTTCAAGAATTATTATATGCAATGAGATAAAATTATATTAGACTAAAGAACTGTCAAAATTTCACACTCTATTATATATTTACGTCGACTCGTTTCATCTGTTAGGACATTACGGAGCAAAAGAGATTGTAACTTGTATCGTACATACTTAATAATGTCCTAACAAAAGAAACTAGTCACAGTAAATGTAGTATGAAATTTAGACAAAGTGTTTTATTTATTCCGTAGTGTAATGAAATTTCACAAAGATAACGACCTCAACTCAACGGTCAACTACAATTAAAGTTATCAGTTCAAAATTCTAAAAACCAAAGAAGTGGTACGTAAAATAAAATCAAATTTAAACATTCCGCTTTTTGTTTGATATGCAGTACCTATATTGATGCACATGTAACCATCCACATTTAGTAATTTTTATAACAAATAACCAATCGTAACACCATGTTTTAGCGAAAAGAATTAAAATTTGATCTCTTCAGTTCGTACTTATCAAAAAACTTGGGAGTAAAAATGTAATCGGAGAATGTTATAGGTGGATAGTTTTTGTTCGCATTAATACATTGACTTATTTATTGTTTACATTGTTTTTAGTTGTACTTTACGAGAAAATATTTTTAGACTTTTGACAATTTTTGTGGTTTCAATTCTAATTGTGCTTTAAGTTATATATCATATCTATGTATGTAGTAAGTTTTAGTATACTTACCAGTATTACATTGTTAAATTGTAGTTATATTATGTGTATATATAAATATATATAATAGATATATATATACGTTTAGGTATATATAAATGTTGTACCAGTATTTTGTAAAAATTGTCTCAAATAAAATATAGCAAAAAAAATCTGTTTCGAGTAACTTTCTTACCTTTTTCAATGATTTTGTGAATTCACCATATCCCAACAATAAAATTCACATATTTGTTATAACTTATACCTCGATTAATTTAAATTTCGTTTAAGTTGAATTTAATTGCAAGAAAGTTGTACCAAATCAGATATTTGGTTCTCATAAATTGTATAAGTTTTAATTAACCCAACCTGTATTTCATTATGATTGCAACACAAACTATTTAAATATCTTGTTTCTTTACATGCTAATGACGAGTCAGTCAAAAATATTTACTTTTGCTAGCATTGTTATTAAGTTGGTCCATATTGATCCCTAAAAGTATTGTATGGCAAAAACAATCAATATTTTCATAATCTATACATTGTCGATGTGTTGGTGTCAATATTTTTTTATAAATATATGAACCGATATATTTTCTGATGATATTTATCTGGTAACAAGTTGTCTAAAATTATGCAAAACAAAATAATTCAAACAATCATAGTTTGAAGCAATTAAAACCTTGTTTTTGAAATTTTAATCTTTTGATTTTAGACTATTTCATAACAATCATACCCAAAGTCTTTGGGGAACTCACATATATAAGGATACTACACCTGTATATGCAAACAGTATGTTAAACCTCTAACTCACAAATCATCTCTTAAAAAAAAATTCGTGAAGTTCGTGTAGCAACGTCTTATTCTGTGCATTCAAACTAGTCAAGAAATTCGCACTTTTCTACATGGAGGAAATCAACAGGTTTCCCTAAATTGCACAAATACGTGGCCTCTGATAAAATCGGTGTTTCACAAATCTTGCATCACTTTTCAAGGAAGCTCACTGAATGGTTTACAAAATATTTTGAGGAAGACAATGTCGAGCAATTTGTGTGAATCCAAGATCTTTTCTCTGCTCCATCAGAATCCACTTGGCAAGAAGAACGTCTAATTGAACACAAAATTTGTTTCTACAATTTAGCGGAGTTTTGGATATCAATAAAAAATTAATATTCAATTCAAAAGCTGTAGGAATCCTCATTTACTTTGCGATAACCTATTTACACGAAGCTAGGTTTCAATAAAAACAGTAAATGCCGCTCAAAAATCGGAGGGGGGGGGGGTGGTTAAGAATGTCAAACCTTCTTTCGTGTGGTGTTCAGCAAGCTCATTCACATTAATATCTTTGTTGAAGGTTTTTACCATTTATTTCTTTTTCTTTTTGTATTTTAGTGTTTTATTTTGATGGTTCTTGTCGGTGAATTTTAATAAATATGAGCTTCACATTGCTAAGTTTTTGTCAATAGCATGGCGGGAAATTGTTGACATTTCTAACACCTGTACAATAATTTACGAAGTAGATTATAGATCACAAATATAGTGAGATATTTATAGAAAGTACTTTTTACATACCAAACCAGAAACTTTTCTTACTTTACTTAATAACTTGTTCTAATTTAATAGTTTTAACATAACCTTGACTTTACAAAAAAAAAAAACAATTATTACTAGACACACAATATATAACAATTTATTAAATAGATTCTAACTTACAAATATAGCCGAATATTAATAAAAAGTATTTTGTACTGTTATTGGCTAAAATAGATTTCATAAATTAATTTGTGACCAACCATAATGTCAAACTAATTTATGTCAGAACGTGTTACGTCTGTCCAACTTAAAACAACATGAAAATAAAATTGTCCGTCTCTTCCAAGAACAGATATGAATAACAGGCCCTATCTTTCAGAAGCTTCAACGATATACAATGAAAACATATTCAACACAGGTATTTTCTTTCTTCAGTTCGTACATATATGTGTTTCGCTGCTTTTTTTTTTAATCTTAAGGCGTGAATTTGTTTCGGTGTTACTTTGAACGTGTATACAGATTGGAAAGACTTCGTTATCTAATATGAAATTAAAAATTTAATTAAGTATGTCTTTAACGAAAGAAAACTTCTTAAATTGTAATCGATACCGATTATTTGTTTGGTAATATCTATTATTACACAAAAATAAGTAAATATTGCAAATCCGATCTCGTTTCATTGAATTTGAATGTATAAGTTGGTTGTTCCATACTGTGATAATATTTACATGTTATGTCCCAGCAACTTTACAGTATATCTTAGCACCATTATAATATAAATCAGGAAATTTATCAATAAACTTTCGCACTGAATCAACTAATATCGTTTTGCTTTACATACGTCCGTCAAACTTAATAATCATACGTTCGTCTTATATAAAGATCCGTTCGGTACTAGCTTATAATTCTACACTTTATCCGTTTTATTACTAACACTGGTGGGGGCGCTGCGTACTCAGTACGCGGGCCAGGCTCGTACTGAGTACGCACAGTACGAACCTGGCCCGCGGAAAGACATCCCAACTCTAGTTATTTGATTACATCTGAGTAATTATTGTGTATATGCGAATGACTCTTGCTCGATTGCTTGTCTCCCACCTCATGTCTATGTTCGGCTATTAATAAATAAAATTCAAACAAGCAATCAGAACAAACACATATCTTCTATACTACTTCTTTTAACGTTTTTCTTTCTTATCTATATTTTTGTATATCTACAATATTGCCTTTAGCTAAAGGTACATGTAACACTAATAAAATAGTACAAACTGAAATAGGAACATTTTCCTTTTAAAGTGCCTGCACAGTTTGGTAACAACAACCTCTTAGTTAATCATGGACAACAAAGGAAGGTACTCGATACAACTACCACATCTGTAATTGGTCAACAGCATCCCGAACTTTTTAAGTACAATACTGCCAATCCATACAATATTCAAAATCCCCCGCAACTAGCTGCACAAAGACAAATTTTTCCCAACGGCGTTACTTACACGTTCTCCCCTCAAGTGCAGAATTACGCCCTTAGGAATTTTACGTAATGTATATTGTCATATTTTTTATAATATATTTACATTTATCAATTATTTTCTTCAGGGATACATACAATAACTACAATGCAAATGCCGCCCAGCAACCGCCGTTTACCTTGCAACAACAAATAGCTTTAAACCAATTACAAAACCATGCATTAGAAAGTTTATTATTGCATGAACAGTTTAGAGAGAATCCCTTTAAGTTGCAGTTTCATAAAGATGGCCAGACCAACACCGACAATTTTTATAAAGACTTTTGTAAATGTACGTTCTTCTTTTAACTATTATATTTATATGCATAATGATTAAATATTAATAAAACACTCGATTTATGATTTCTAGGTTCGTCTAAAAACAATCTTTTGCGAACTCTGAACGAAGATAGCTTCCAGACAAAAGCTAGGTTAGATCAAATTAAACCAAATCAATTGTTTTCCGAAAATGTCAAGGTTTGCGAATTTCTCGTAATTCATTTATTTTATCTATACCACACGCCATATTGGTTTCTAGAGGAAGCAGTTAAGAATTCAACCCGGTCGCAATCTCGAAGACAAATGTATACAATTCACTCCGATACAAGAATCTGCAGAGACTCAGGTAGACACTATTGTTTCGTGCACGTGCAAAGAAAGAGATTGTACAACAGCAGATAATCAAACCGAAACGAAAAAGGTTACTTTTGATGAGACAAATCCACCTCGGCAGAAGCATAAAGCAAGAAAAAGAATATCTCCACGAAAGTCCAGACATGTGGATGAAGATAGTTCGGATTCTTCATATGACAGATCCAGTTCCTCCAAAAGCAGTGAAGAAAATAATTAATATTTTAAAATTGATACTAAAATACTTGTAATTGTTCGAAATTGTCCAGAGACTACACTTAATACAGTATTTGAATAAAATAAATATGTAAAAGGACGTTGTTTATGTTAAAGTTTAAATTGGCTTACAATCCAATCCACAAACGTTAAAATATCAGGTTGCTACATGTGAAATGTCCGATTTTGTAAGGAGTAAAAAAAAGTCTAAATTTAAAAAAATATAAATATTCTGCAAAATAGTCTCCACTTACATCAATAGTTTCTTGCCAACGGTCTGCAAGCTGAAAAATTCCCTTTGAAAAGAAATCTAACACTGCTATTACAGACTCCCGGTCAGGGAAGTCCCTATTTTTTAAGTGAATGTCTAAACTTCGGAAAAAATGAAAATCAGTTGGCGCAAGGTCAGGTGAATAAGGTGGGTGAGGGAGAATTTCGTAACCAAATTCCGAAAGTTTTTGGATTGTCTGTCGTGCAACATGAGGTCTTGCATTATCATGAAGAAGTATGGGTCCATGTCTATTGACTAGTGAGGGCTGCAAGCGGCTCAATTTTCCATGCATAGTGTCCAGTTCAGCACAATAGGACGCTGTCGAGATGGTTTCACCAGGTTGCATAAATGAATAGTGAATAATACCCTTACTGGTCCACCATACAGTCACCATAATCTTTCGCGGGTGAAGTGATGTTCGTGCATGCTGTCTTGGTGCTTCACCTCGATCTAACCATTGTCCTGACCGTCTCCGATTATCATAAAGTATCCACTTTTCGGCACACGTTACCACTCGATGAAGAAACGGTTCAACTTTCTGTCGATTAGCCAAAGAGGTAGTCACCTCTAATCGACGGAGCTTATTGGCTTCCGTTAATTAGTGCGGCACCCATCGATCGAGTTTCTTCACTTTGCCAATCGAAGAAAGGTGACGACTAATGGTGGCAATGGACACTTGAAATGTTTCTGCAAGGCTACGCACTGTTGTCGACGGATTACTTTCAACTTCTTCACGCAGCTCGTCGTCATTAACGGTGCTACGCGCATATCCGCGAGGCTAATTTTCCAAATCAAAATTTCCCTCGCTGAATTTTTTAAACCATCGCCGTAATGTGCGTTCATTACACGTGGTTTCACCGAACGTCTGATTAATTTCTCGCGTTGCTGCAGCTGCATTTAATCCCTTTTTAAATTGAAAGAGGTAAATTGCCCGAATATCTCTTGCCGACAGCATTTCCATAGGCGAGATAAGGACAGGTGTATTAATCTTTCCAAGAAATGGAACAGGTACACACTTCAAAATAAATACCCTTTTCTACAAATACAATAATAATTTTCACCAAAAACATACACGTCTTCACACAGGTGCGATTCAGTTCAGACTGAAGGAAAAAACGGACATTACATTTGTAACAACCTGATAGTTGATTGCGACGATATAGAGATTATACAATAGTGATTTCGTGCTCTGCATGTGGATGTACTAATTGTGTTGTTAGGGGCAGTAACATAAAGTACCACAGGTCAGTACATATGTAAATACAAATGACAAATGTCATATCGACATTATTTCTTATAATATTTCCGTTTATACATTCCCTACTAATAGTATACTTAGAAATTCCATGTTCTGTTAACCTAGAAATGCTGTTTTACATACTATAAAACCCAAATTCAAAACTTTTTATTTTGAAGAAAATCTCAATTTTTTCAAAAGGGTACACTCACAAAAATTGGTATTTTTCAAAAGTTGTTCCACATTAAAAATGCTCAGATGCTGACATTTTCGAAGGTTCTAAGAAATATTATTATGTCAAAAGTGATCTACCTCTTTTGGTTTGATCTTGGGAGAATAGCAAACTTGAAAGGTCCAGACAAATTATGAAGTTTTGAATGTGTAAATGGAGGCACTCTTTTACTCCAGCCATAACCAAGACTACACACATTTATTTCTACGTGCTTGTACTGCGAGTGAAGTTTTACCCGTAGACGCAGTGTCCACGTACTTATTTTGCGACCTCAAAATATATGTAATATTCTGCTCGAGGATACACACACACACATACACGCAAGTACCTCAAGTATCGTTCGATACCTAATCTTTATCTAATCCTTGCATATTTTATTTCACAACTTTGTACCACTCGGCTTACTTTTCGAATCAATCATAGAATCGTCCTACCTGACAATTATCCGTGAATTTCTGACCACGGTATATTTAGAATTTTAAACATTTTCGTTCTGTTAGTAAATTTAAATCCGTATAATGGTACGTCATTTGAAATACGCGCGTTAAAATTGTTTTCGTAAACGTACTTTGCATTGAGATGGCGTTGTTCAACTCGCAGCTCTAAATTGGTCCGACTATAGTGTACATATTTGTAGGCCACTAAATAGATCTACGAGGGAGCGTTTTTATATTCGCGGAATGAGCAGGTTGTAGAGGTGTGAGTAGGCGCATTGGGGGCGTGGCCTGTGCAGCGACTCATGATTAGTATAAATACGAAGTTTCATTGTTATTAGACAGTTAGTCTTTGAGCTATCGTCAACCAAGTAACATAATCAGGAGTGAAAAGTGAAATATGGAAAAAATCGAATATCGTGCCGTTATAAAGTTCCTTACCAGGCAAGGAAAATCAGTCGCGACCATAATGAATGAGATGTCATTGGTTTACGGCGACTCTTGTCCAGGAAAAACCATGGTGTACAAGTGGCATAGTTTATTTAAACAAGGAAGGGAATCCCTTGAAGACGACCCGAGGCCGGGCAGGAGCATTGAGGTGACCACGCCAGCACTTATCCAAAAAGTTGAACAAATTGTACTCGAGATGCTCGACTAAAGAAGAAACAACTCGCAGAAATGGTTGGAGTATCCGATACAACAATTTTTAAAATCCTACACGATCATCTCGGCATGTCTAAGGTCAGCGCAAGATGGGTGCCGAGAATGCTCACGCCGCCGCAAAAACAACAGCGCGTAGAGTGTTCGCGTGCATTTTTGGACCTCTGTAATGAAGACAAGGATGGTGTATTGAGTGGAATTGTTACTGGAGACGAAACTTGGGTTCATCATTATGAACCTGAGTCCAAACAAGACTCCATGCAGTGGCATAAAAAGGGCACAGCACCTCCCAAGAAATTTAAAGTGTCACAATCAGCTGGGAAACTAATGGCAACGGTATTTTGGGACTCGGAAGGAATATTGTTGATTGATTATAAAGATAAAGGTGTTTCTATAACCGGAGAATATTACGCTTCAATATTAGAGCGACTAAAAGAAGCCATTAAAGAGAAAAGACGGGGAAAATTGACAAAAGGTGTTCTGCTTTTGCACGACAACGCGCCCGTCCACAAGAGCCGCGTTGCGTTAGCTGCCCTGCATAAGGTGTGCTTCGAAATTGTGAATCACCCACCCTACAGCCCAGACCTGGCCCCGAGTGATTATTACCTGTTTCCGAAAATGAAAAAAGAGCTGCGGGGTAAAAAATTTACTGCCGATGATGAAGTCAAGGAGGCAGTTTCGGCGTATTTTGCAGATAAAGAGAAATCATTTTTTTATGAGGGTATAAATAAATTAATTGAAAGATGTAAAAAATGTATCCGTCTTGCAGGTGAATATATTGAAAAAGAAAAATAATTTAGTTTTTTTATTTCCACCCCTTGTCCCCCATTCCGCGAATATAAAAACGCTCCCTCGTATCTGTGGGAATATTTCAAAATTTAGCAAACAAAAAAAAACGAAAATTGCTTTCTCATACTTTCAGTTTATTTCCTAAAAGTACATTTCATATGAAATTCACACATTATCAGTACACATATACAAGCATTTGTTGTCATATAAGAATCTGTATGTTGTTTGTTTTGTTGCATCTTTGGTAATAAGAAAGTCGGCCACATAAGCTCTTAAAGAATGTTGTATTCTAAGACACATTGACTTCTATTGCATCCAATTACGTAACACTTGTATACCTACCGATGAAATGTGTGTGTACATTCTCATATAATTGTTTTATTTGAATACAACGTATAAAATGTATAAAAGGTCCGAGAATATTTATATTTTCTTCATTTCCTCTACTAAATTCAATAGTGGATTGTAACTAATGCTGAACAAGCCTCCGGGTTCGCAGTGGCGCAAAGCCTCGCCGTGAAGGCTGAGTATGTGCGAATTATAATTCCATTCTAACATAGCAAAATGATTTAGAAATTT
This sequence comes from Dermolepida albohirtum, assembly GCA_031893035.1. NCBI lineage: Eukaryota > Metazoa > Arthropoda > Insecta > Coleoptera > Scarabaeidae > Dermolepida > Dermolepida albohirtum. The sequence continues at coordinate 109,250 of JAVIWB010001555.1, read as the reverse complement.
ATTTGCATCTATCGCAGTTAACAATCCACTTTGCGAGGCATCTTCGCGTCACTGACACAATGCAAGCCGTCAACAATACCTGCACTTGTTCGCACCCCATCGGTTCCTGTCGCTGATTGCTCGGAAGATCGTTTAACCTTATTTACAATATAACAATTTTCAATTTATGTTATACTTCTTTCAAAAATATAGAGACAAATTTCTGAACAGACCCAAATGATAGTTAATTCTCATTGGTTGAGAACAAGGCAAAATCATATAATCGTAGGCCATCGACTGTCGAATATTTTGGACGGTTTACATCACATTTACGCTTTTAGATATTTGTTTGTAATTATCATATTACTTTAGTTATTTTACGATGTACATTAGTTCTTGTTAGTGTTTTGACTTGTAAGTTAACAGACTATGTAAGCAATATGTGAATACAAGAACTACACTTGTACTACAACTATATACTTCTGTAGCTGTTAATTTCAAGAGTTGATGCAGAACCTAGCACTAGTACTACTACAAACACTAACTTAGGTGTATATCCTCCTCTGAAGAAACGAGAGAAAGCAAGTCACTCGAGTAGTGCTGAAAAGCAGATGCTTACAAGAAAAATTGTAACTGGTATGCCCACGCACATAAGTAAAGGTGACATAATAGAGCAGATCTCCCAATTAATAGGTAACTTTATTGGGTGTGATATGTGGATAATTTCTCCACAGTATAAAATATGATTTTAGGAACTTCCAGACCGACAGTATATCGAATTGTTGGTGAATATAAAAAGACGGAATATTGTTGAGCCGAAAAAGATAATCAGTAGACTTTTTATACTGTAGTCTTTTGATGAGGTTGTTAAAACTGCCCTTCACCAAATAGTTCACAATATGTTTCGTAACAATGAACCTCCAACGTTGAATAAAGTCTTGACTTATATAAACAACTATCAAATATGAATCGCTCAACATTATATTGATTAATGAAGCAACTGAATTTTAAGTAAGAATATTTGCAGTATATTAATATATCATAAATTGCAGATATCTCAAACGAAGCAGAAACAGTGTTCTTATTGAAAAAGATCATGTTGTAAGGTGGAAATGCCAATATCTAAAAGACGATTCATTCTATAGATTCCAGAATAAACTGAATTTCTATTTAGCCGAAACCTGGTTGAATTAGAGTCATACAAAACAGAAAGTATGGAGTGACACAAATGTTTTAAGCCGTAGACGGGCCTTTGCCCGATGATTTACCACAGGATTATAAAATTCATCTGGAAAGGGACGTCGGCTTATAACATTACATATTGGCAATTCATATTTCTTCATAGAAAATACTTTGTTACTATGTATTTGAAAAGAAGAAAACATCTGACTATCATGAGGAAATGAACGCCACGTTTGAGGACTGGTTCACTAAGATATCACCTTATTTACCAAATAATGCTGTCGTGGTTATGGATAATGCATCGTATCATAGCTGCAAGGTTGAAAACACACCGTCGACAACGTGGAAAAAAGTGGACACACGAAATTGGTTAAAATATGAAGACGATATGGTCAAAGCAGAATTATTGAATTTGATAAAAATGGTCAACAGTAAATATAGTTTATATGAAATTGAAGAAACGGCAAATCGGAAAACAAGATTGTTCTTCGTTTACCTCCACACCACTGCGAGCTGAATCTGAATGACCTTGTATGTGCACAAACAAAAGAAAAGGTTGTTGCGAAAAATTAAATGAAATTAAGCTACTTTTACAGGACGCCATTAATAATGCAACTGCAACCACTTGACAAAAGTGCATAAATCATGTCATCAAAGAAGAAACACGTATGAAGCCTCTTGATGGAATTATCGATGTATAGTCATTCATAATTTCTATTGGAGAAGACAATAGTGACAGTGATGATTCGGATTTATCACCAGCATCAGAATAAATTCGAAAATCATGAACTAATATGTAACATTGACTTTAATTAACGATTACAAATTGTTACAGTTACAAAGTTTAAACTATTTTATAATATATTCATTCCTCTTTTGTATTGTAACTATTAAATAAAATAAAATGATACATAAAGTAATTCGTTTGATCAACTTCAATTTCCCCATGGTTAATTTAAAAAATTGTTGCTATTTAACTTACCGATGAAATGCTTCAAGATTAGATAAATAGTTGTATAAAGTTCGTCAAGAAATATTGTAGATCCTATCTAAAAACATAAATATCAGATGCAATATAGAAACAGTCCATGAAATATTGCTTTTAATTATTATTATGTATACGTAACGTGTCTATAATCACGTACTATTAGAACTTTTTAAAACAACTAAAATTACAAGTGTTTTCTAAACAAATATTTATCGAATCACATGAAAACAAGAATTTTATTGCATGGATTATGTAACAACACCACTGATTTATTTACGTTTCTATTCCACTTTACTTTCACATATTATACTACTGCATTTGTAATACACTGTAAGTAGTAGACACCAGTTTCATACTTTACACATTTTCAAAATTAATTTTATCGTATAACATTAATTTCAGTAATTTTGTAGGTCGTGATTTGGACTTGGCGGGGGGCTGCTCGGAAATTTGTCTCTCTGTTTTCGAAGCAGAGTATAGTAGATAGAACAGATAGACAGTGATGTTAGTTACGTCCATAAGATATGTAATGTTAATTTTCGTTGTAAAATAGTAACAAATTATCTTCCTCATATATACCAGGATTTAGAAAACAATGTCTAAAACCTCTATTTCGGAAATCGGTTGTCTGCATGGATAAGTTTCCATCATCTGATTGCCAATGACTTAGACTTCTATCCACCATATGAAATAAATCTTCAATATGGTAATCCTTCGCGTATTCCATGAAAATCTCACACAGTGTTTGTATGTACCAAGAACCTAATTCAATGTCTCTGTGTGCTATACAGCCTAAAATACATTAAATGTTAGTACAGTGTATATTTTTTGCAAATTTTACTTATTTTGTTGTAGGTAACTTTTGTTTTTTTGTTTTATTTTGTTTATTTAAGTGTTTATAATTTGAAAGATCCTGGTTCAACATATTTAATTATTTATTACATAAGAATACATACAGGCAGCGCTCACTTAAAGTATACAATGCGTACATAAATTGTGCGTTAAGTGGATGTACATTAATCAGACTGCGAATTTGCATAAGAATACAGGTGTTTACAATTTTAAGGTTACATACGCCTCTTGGTTCATACGAACGTAGGAAGTGGTTCATTGGAACATGCACTTTGTCGGCTTGAAACTATACAATAAATGTCTGATTTATTATACGAATTCACAAAACGGGGATTTCCCCTTTGTACTCATATGGTAAATAAACTGCTGTATAAATTACTAAAAAAATTAAATTTTTTTCTGTTATAAACTGTTTGAACCTTTTCCATAGTCGTGAAAGAAATTCTAAAAAAAGAACATCAATTTTGAGAAAAATTAAAAATTATTGAAAAGCAGAAATAAGAGAAAAGTTGACAGAATTAGGACGGAATCTAGATCTGAATCGTTCGACGATAAACACCATAATAAGAAACAAAGGAAATGTAAAGGCACATGTCAAAGATGAAGGAAATATACAACAGAATTTTGCCACTAAATCATGTTCATGCGATGGAGGAAATTGAAGGACTTTTAAAGTTATTGTTAGTGGGTGTTGATACCGAAAAACTAACATAATGTTCCATTAAGCCTTTCTATTATTCAAGAAAATTATGAACAAATACACAGAGAGCTGGACATATAATATGGGGGAAAGATCAGACGGTAAAACTTTCAACGCAAGTTAAACGGTTTCAAAGATTTAAAATTCGAGCTAGGACACTGGTATAAATCGGGAAATTCATCAATAAACTTTCGCATTGCGTCAATGATCTACGTTTTCCCTTTAAGTACGTCCGTCATATTTAATAATTATACTTTCGAATTATATAAAAATCTGTTCAGTACTAATTTATAATTCTATGTTTCATTTGTTTTATTACGTTACACTGATGGGGGGCGCTACGTACTCAGTACGGATCTGGCCCGTGAGAAGACATCCCAACTCTAGTCGTGGCATATTTTTTTAACAAATGATGCTATTTCATGTTTGCAAATAATTCTCGTCAACAGCTAATAATTTTAATTTCATTTTCGAAAAAAATATTCAGCGATTTGGCTGTGTTTGAAATTTTCTAAAACGTTAAAAAGACCAACGGAATATTCTACTCTTTTACTTTCCATAAATATTAGTTAACATACATTAAATGGGGTGTACGTAAAATGAGCGCTGCCTGCTTGATTAATACTATTAAAAGCAATAGCATTAAAACCCACATACAGAAGAGAACAGTGTGTTTCACATCAAGAATGTGTTTAAGTTATTTATTACTTTGTATTCCATAATCTACGGACAAGAAAATGTAAAATGTGTACCTTGAGCTGTAGAATGGCATATTAACATATCAGCATGGTTTCTTATAAACCTTCCATCACTTTCTGTAGAGCCAACATCTATTTCTCTATTCAAGCCCCTAAGAATAAGATGTTTTATACATACAATGTTTCCTTATATAATAACTACGTATAAACATACCTACATATTTGATAAACGATTATTTTAGGTTTGCCTTTCATAGCAGAACAATTTTCATTAGTAAAGTAACTTTCAATACAAGATGCCGTTAGATAATCACCATTTTTACATTCTATATAGGATTCTTTGGTACTGTCCGAATATCCATGACTCATAATTATAATAAACATTACATTTACTTCATTCAAAATTGTATTTTTAGCAAATTCATTAATGTCACTTTCAAGCTCCTGCAAATTATAAATTATTTTAGAACTAAGATATTTAGAATTTTACATTAGCATTTCTATCTTCTCTTGTTATAACTGTATACCCTCCCATTTGTCTAAATAACTCTTCCAGGCTAACTTGATCCATTTCTGCCCCTCTTCTTCTTAATTTATGATTGAATTCTTTATTGTTAATTATTAATACGGCTCCACGCTTTTTTGACCTCATGTAATAAGGATTTGTTAATAATTTATAATCATCTTTAAATTCTGAAGATTGCCCAACTCTTACGGTTAAAGGATCTGTTCTTTGATGTAATGGTTCATTACTAGTTAATATGTCATTGTATATATTACTATCCGTTGCAAATGTCTTATCTAAAAAACTTTGCAAATAATACTTATAAAATTCTGGTAAGTTATTTACCTTCTTTCCCTAACAGTTTACTTGATAGATAAGTTTGGTTTGTTTCATTAAGCGAAATTATAAAGTTATCAAAAGCTTTAGGTCCTCTTGTAAGTAAATCAAATAATAATTGCACTTTAGCATTGTGGTCACATTTCTAAAATAAATAATCTGGTATTCATGTATCCTTTATTTGTTAATTATGTAAATTATATCAATACCTCGTATTCTTTAATCATATCTTTTGTAAATACATTGTATTTTACTAATTTGGGTATCAAACTTCGAAAATTGCAATTATTTAATAATTCGCAATGATTTTTTTGGATAATAGTCTTGTGGCTGACTTCCATAATATTGTTAACTGCTAATGACTAGAATTTGAATATTGTATCCATTGCCGCACTATTACAAAATTGTGCTAATATTATTTGGATATCGAATATTTAATCCAGTAGATGTAGATGTAATTAGCATAAAACATACTAAAAAAAAAAAAAAAAAGGAGTGCATATGTAAATTACATACAGCACACCGCTCATATTTCGCCACACCACATTTTTTTCGTAACCTATCTTAACATGCTTGCCATTGCGTACCAATAATTAATATACCAATATCGCAAAATAAAATACACTTCTAAATAACTAATTGGATAACCAATTACTACATACAATTACAAAACAGTTTTGTAATCACAACTAATAAATAATATACATGAATCATGTTAAATTTCATTTAAATTTATAAAAAAGAAACGGAATCCTATAAGCCTACTTTTTTAGACTTCTGAATACATCAATCCGTTTTTCAAATAATTTTCGATTCAATTAGTTTCATATCGTAAGCATATGTACGAGAACAATAAACAACGTAAACCGTTTAATCACAGACAAACGTTGACTTTTCCCCACTTCCATAACATTAATCAGCTGATAACCATTTAATCTGTAAAGCAGTAAACAAATTGATGAAATAATTAACCAATGTAACCAATACAATCGAAACCACAGATTCGAAATTCTAATATGGTCTTCTTATTTCTTTGTTTTCATATTTATTTTAATAAAATGCGATAACTGAAAAAGTGTTTATACAATAGCAACATGAAGTTATTTCGTCTAATCGTTCATCAAAAAACATTTAGTGGTATGTATTGAATATGTAAATATATGATACTCTGGTAACATGAAACACTTCTTAGAGGAAGATTTACTGATAAATCCAAAAGACTATCAAGAAGCTAAGGAAGGTGACATCGTAGAAATATTTCATCCTTCTGAAGATGATAATCCAAGGTTGTTGTTGCAAATTAAGGCTTTTAAAGATGATTTATCTTCAAAAGGTTACAACAATAATTCATTCATTATTACTTATTAATATATTTATTATTTTAATAGATACTATTAGTGTTGAACACAGCATCGCATCAGCATTTGGCTTACGAACCTATAAAGATATTAGTATGCGAATAGTTAATCCAGCAGATGTAGCTTTAGACTCAATTGAACTGACGTTTAAAGATCAATACATGGGCAGGTCAGAAATGTGGAGATTAAAGAATAGTCTTGTAGGTCCACAAATTTATTTATGAACGTTATTTATGCAATCATTTTTAGGTGAATACATGTGTTTATATGAATAAGAAAATCGAATTTTGTGGTGGAGCAGTAAGGTGTCAAGTGTATGAAATGTGGTCGCAGGGTGAACGTGTTGCATGTGGTGTCATCACAGATGACACCAAAGTTGTTTTCAGATCTTCTACTTCCATGGTTTATTTATTCTTGCAAATGTCCTCTGAAATGTGGGACTTTGATATTTATGGTGATCTTTATTTCGAAAAGGCTGTGAATGGATTCCTTTCAGATTTATTCATGAAATGGAAGAAAAATGGTAGCAACCATGAAGTTACAATTGTTCTTTTTTCAAGAACGTTCTATCAAGCAAATAGTTTAGAAGAATTTCCCTTGCATATGAGGGAATGCTTGCAGAAAGATTATAAAGGAAGATATTATGAAGACTTTTACAGGCAAAGAACTACATATAAAAATTACTTCATTGTTTTAACAAAGTATTTGTAGAGTTGCCGTTCAGAATGAAAGGTATGAAGATTGGAGTGGAATCTTAGTACAGTTAAGGCGTTTGTTTTCACAGTATTTGAAAATCGTTCTAGAATACCATTCAAAATGCGGCGAAATGATACCAGCAGCAACTAATAGTACAGCTGCTCAAGGAAACTTTTTAGAAGTTTTAAATATGTCTTTAAATGGTATGTACTTATTACGAATCTGATGTGCTGACACATGTGACCTCTCTCTAGTAATAAATCAGAAGGGGAAGGCTGAGAATAAAGTTACCAAGTCTAGGTTACTGAGTTTAGATACGTATTTGCTCCTGAAAGGCTATGGTTTTTATATTTTCGTTCAAATTGATGATGTCAATGATGATGATTTCAACACTCTTCAAATTTAACCTTGTATGTATTTTCTTTGTTAATTTTCGAGGTAATTCATAGAATTCTAATTTGTTTTTTATTTTTATTTTTGTTTGAAGATAAGCACGAACTATTTTTCATTCTTGCAAAAACCATCTGTGGCTTGTCTACTCCTGTTGTATGTGAGTTAAAACTTCCCATTCTTTGAAATATTGCCTCCGAGCTAGTTAAACTCTTCACCTGCCTATTTGTATGTTTATTAGACCCTTTGATGTTTATTGTTAGGGTTTCAGTTTTCTTTTTATCTGTCGGGTCTGATTTTCTTGGAATCTACACAAATTTTGGACGTCCGAAGAGAATAGGCATCCATCATCCGTGTATTCAAGGTCATCTGATATATCTCTTGGTCTCTATTGAATTTCTCTCAAATTTTTATTCGTTGTGTAAAATACCCCATCTATCATTAACATGAAAAGAAATTAAGAAAGATTGCGACTTTGTATCAGCTGGTTGTTAGTTTTAAAGGAATCACAACATTCAACATTGTTATCCTGTGTAACTTTCTTCAATTAGTTGCTGAAAAAATATATAAATTATCAATTACCTTGTTTGGTAATCGAAAAGGTAAAAGAAAACGCTTGCCACATTAATGTTTGTATTCAGGTGCATATTTTGACAACTAAGTTATCATCCTCAGTAAAAATTGAACAGTGTCATACATGGGTTCACAGTAAAGTTGAACAGAATAATCTGCGGAACACTCCCTTTAAAATCCACATAAAAACTTCATCATATTTATATTCTTTTAGTGTTTGAGAAGCATCATCTGGACAGAAGTTTCGACCGAACTGGCCAATTAAGTGTTGTAATAACACCGGGAGTTGGAATTTTCGAAGTGGACAGAGAACTGACAAACATAACTAAGCAAAGAATTATAGACAATGGCGTTGGCAGTGACTTGGTTTGCGTTGGGGAGCAACCACTTCATGCCGTGCCTCTACTCAAAGTAACTATTGGCGCGTTATTTTCATATTTCGTTCCATCACGGTTTTATATACGTTTCAGTTTCACAATAAAGACACCCACCTCAACGTTCCAGATGATTATTCGATGCCGCATTGGATAAACTTATCGTTTTATTCCACCAACAAGAAAGTGGCGTATTCCAATTTCGTTCCTAGAATTAAATTGCCGCCATCCCTTTTAGAAGACACCAGCGAAAGGTGTATACAGTCCGTAAAGACGAATTTAGTAGCTGAAGAAGATTATCTTCATAATTCGTTTTTCGATTATGACGCGTACGACGCTCAGGTTTTCCAAATACCGGCTGTACATCAAGTTCATGACGTTGGGTATGTTTTGATGTAGATTCTTTGCAAATTTAAAAATTGTTTACGACGTATTTATTTGATTTTAAAATAAGACAAAAACATACTTTAATATAATCTGGTACGTAGACTTCCGCGGTCGTGGTCCATGCTATCTGCTTCTGGGCTTCCGGGCTTGAACCGCGTCACTCGTATATCTGCCGACGTTTTTGTACCCATTTGTAAGGGACATTTTCAGCGCTCAACTACTGCACTGAAACTGTTTCTGTGCAGTAGTTGAGCCCTGAAGATGTCCAATACAAATGGGTACGAAACGTCAGCAGATATACAAGTGACCTGGTTCCAGCCCGAAAGCCCAGAAGCATATTTTAATCTATTTCTTTAGATTATAAGTACATTTCTTTCGGTTGAGGAATGGTACAATACGTCATCAAGTCGTGCGCGAAATGTGACGTCACGAAACCAAATACCACAGTAAATGACGTACTATCGACGTACTGTTATGGAAGGTTTCTAAATATGTTGTCTAGGGTCTTGTGTCGAGTGATTTTCTAATTTTTTTTTTTTAAAAACAATAGTTGTGACACAAAAGTGGTATTGTTGCAAAACTATAAACTAAAATGAGTGCTTTTAATGATGTATCTACTTTTATATTCAACTTTCGCAGTATTTTATGGGAAATAAATTAAAATTATGGTATATTTTAATAAAATAAAAGATTCATTTATAACTAAAACACATACAACCAAAAAATAATAATATAAAAAACCTCAATGAGGGATGTTTTAATTATAGAAGTGGAATCGATCGAAGTTTGACATCCTTTCCACTTCCTTGAACTAAATAAATTTAACCTACAACTCAAACTAAATAATTTTTTATATAATGTAAGCTTTTGCGAAAGTCAAAGAGAAAGAAACAACACAAATAAGTTAGAAAACACCGAAATAAACAAACTATTGGGTTGGCAACTAAATACTTTCGCTTTTTACTGATAGAGAGCGTTGCTTTATTTTTTATGTAACGTATGTTAGTGCTGTACTTTACCGTTTGTCGCGTGATACTAGTCACATTGACGTAACTTCAGAAGCAAGTAGTGCGTGATTTTTATTAAAGCTATTAGTTGTGTAAAGTTGATGATGACCAAATCAAAGTCATAATTGAAGAGGATCGTCATATAACTGTTCGAGAGGTTGCGGAGAGGCTACATGTATCGCACACAACAATTGAAAAACATTTAAAATGTCTTGGGCTAGTTAAGAAGCTTGATATTTGGGTACCTCACGAATTGAAAGAAATTCATTTAACACAAAGAATCAACTTTGCGATATGCACCTTAGACGAAATGAAACCGACCCTTTCTTAAAAAGAATCATCACTGGTGATGAAAAATGGGTCCTGTACAGTAACATAGTTCGAAAACGATCATGGAGCAAACACGATACCAGCTCAAACCACATCGAACGCTGAATTGCATCCAAAAAAGATCATGCTGTCAGTTTGGTGGGATTACAAAGGTGTTGTGTTTTTTGAGCTGCTTCCAAGGAACCAAACGATCAATTCTGATGTTTACTGTCAACAATTAATAAAACTGGATGAAGCAATCAAAGAAAAACGGCCAGAATTGTGAAATCGGAAAGGTGTAGTTTTCCACCAAGATAATGCAAGGACTCGCACATCTTTGACAACTCGTGGGAAACTATTGGAGCTTGGCTGGGAAGTGATGCCACATCCCCCATACAGCCCTGATCTAGCACCATTTGATTACCATTTATTTCGAAGTTTGCAGAATTCTTTGACAAATGACGATGACCTTCACTCGCACCTGGTTCAGTTTTTTGCTGGTAAGGACCAGAAATTTTATGAGCGCGGAATCATGCAGCTAAAAGAAAGATGGCAAAAGGTCATTGAGCAAAATGGAAAATATATAATTGATTAAAAACTATTCTTTGTTTAAAAAAAGTGTTTTATTTTATACTACAAAACAGAAAGTTCTTAGTTGCCAACCCAATACATAAAGTCGCACGTTTAACAGCATAAACAATATGGTGAAATCGCTTTGGGAATATTGGTGAATAAATCAGAGCGCCACTGTTCGTTGCCTAGCAACAGAGTAATGTACCATTCTCTAACCAAAGGGACTGTATGTTGACTATGGAAACTAAGGTGCGAAGTATAATTTATTTTCCAGAATGCACAAAACAACACCTCGATACAAACGTGGTTCGGGTGGTTTATTAGATTCACACGAACTGTGTAAGCCGAGGAGAAAGCTGAGCGATCCAGACATACAGCACGCTCCAAAATCAGATAATACTCCGAGATCTCAGCCGATTCTTATACCTTCAGCTGCCGTAAGTCCCGTAGTTTCACCGCACAATGACGGTAAGCTTTGTAATTACAAAAATTCGAACGTAACGAAGTGATTAACTTTCAGACAGATCCATGGCAGTTGCGTTGGAAAAGGATATCTCACCACCCTTGCGTATGGTCATTGGATCCGAAGGTTCGCCACCGTTGGAGTCCAGAGCCCTTATTAATCCGTTCGATCCGTCCCATGTAACGATAAAGTTGACTTCTAATAGGAGAAGGTGGACGCATATTTTCCCAAAAGGTTATTTGAAGTTATATCGTTTCTCCCATTGTAATTCTTTCCTTAGTCTTTCTTCTAAATTCTTGCTCATAATTTACCTGAGATGTCTAGGTGTGTATCCCTTTAATATCGCTTTTTTGTACAATGGGATAGTATTGCCTGTGCTCCAAATATTTCCTTTTTTCATTCATTTTCATTAATTAAAAAAAGGTAAATAAAACCCTTTACCACGTCGGTGACTAAGTTGCAAGTATGTTTGGTGGTTAGTGGTGAAAATTGTGTGAGTTTTACTGTGGATCTAGGTGCAACACTGTGATTATCTGCTGATGATGACAACTTAGTTGATATATATATATATATATATATATATATATATATATATATATATATATATATATAGACACACAAACTAGGAACATTGATGTGAGAAAGGATTTTATTTACCTTTTTCGATTAATTCATTTAAACACAGTCTCTATTAAAATTTACCTTAAATATTTCATAACTAGGTTGTCACTTATATAAAATATCAATTTCTCTTTTATGGTTGTTTCGAATTACTAAGGGCATCTAACGGTTTTTCGAATAATGTTGAAACTTAATCACTAAACCATGTTTGGAAATATAGTTTGATAATTTCGAATAAGCTACTTTCTTGAATAACATTGGAAAACCTGTCCAAAAGCCAAATGTTTGTACGATAGATAGAAGTATAGTTTTTTTTATCAATATATTTACAGTTACGAACCTCGTTATTAAATACACAATGGTTTTAGTTTTCTTTGTGTTCACTCAGGTCCCACTGGCGTCTTAATACAACAACATCACTACCAAGCAGTGCCAACTAAGCAACAATACGTTTCACCAGATGGCAGCGCGTCTACACCGTCCATTGAACCGAAGCACCAAAACAACTCTAATTCACATTCCAAAAATATATCGATAAATGCTTTAATGGAATGTAAGTACAACTTTAATAACAGAAATACATTTCTGTGATGCACAACTCGTAGTTCCCCGAATTACTGATATAAGCTAAGATTATTATTAAATTTAAAACTTAAAGAATTATTTCAGAATCATGTACATTATACGTCCGATAATATATTAGGTGCGTAACTAAGTTCTCGCTGTTTTTCAAGAGATGGCTCCAGTAGTAAGTGCTGGTCGATTGTGACATCACCAAAACGTCATGAACCAAGCTTAGACATATGGTAAACAAACCGCTTTGACACATTAGTGATTTTGTTTTTGCGTCATATACTTTTGGTTGTGTGAAAATGTCTGATTTTGTGCCAAATAATCGTCATTTGCGGGAAGTGTTGCTTTTCTTCTTTCATTCGAAGAAAACGGCGGCTGAAGCGCATCGAGAACTCCAAAAAGTTTACGGAGATGCTGCTCTAAGTGAAACAACGTGGTTTCGTCGCTTCAAAGACCCTTCAAGGTAGTCCACTTGTAAATACAAAAACCGATCCCAACGATTCTGCGATGATAGAAATGCAATTTAGAAGTTTGTTTTGTGTTAATGTGTTCAGCAGAGAATAAAGCACAGTCATCTGCGATTCTGCTTTATAGGGTCAAATCTTCGCCCTTTCAACTGGATTGCTATTTTTGGAAAGAGGAAGAAGACGTAAGATGGCACGTTGGGCGAATACGCTGGATAAGGAACAACGGCCATGTTACTTTTCGCCATAAACTGTTGTATAATGAAAGTGATATAAGACCTCACATTATTATGGTGGAGAGCCTAGTCGTTCCTCCTCGACTCCTCTGAACGTTTCTTTCTTATGTCATCACCTAACCGCCTTAAGACGTGATAGGATTCTGAATTGACGTGGAGGTACCAATTCTTTATGGATAAAATCCCATGAAAAACAGATCGGTACAGATTTGATGTTGTTTTTGACTTGACGGACTTTCCTGGGCAGAAGTGGAAGATAGACTCTTCCATTTTCGATTGTTTAATTTCGAGACCATACTTACACACCCAACTTTCAGTTTAATGTCGGTTGATGTTCGAATATTTTTGAAACATTTGAACCAGTCGTAAATTTGTGTTTGACTCAAATTGTCATTCTTCAATGCTTTCCTTAACATTTGAATGTTTCTGCGCCAGTTTCGTCAAGTTTAAAACTTGATATAGATGCTTACATAAATCAGTCATTGAAATAATGCAAATACAAGCAGATAACGACACCGTCTCATTTAAAACAACGCCGCTTGGCATGCTGATTCACAAACGGTATACGCAAATCCACGTAGCGTGTTACAATAGGGGACTGAAAGGTTTTTAACATATCAGTCCCATATATTGTATTGTATAATATATAACTCAGCATCGGTTCACACGCGCGATCCAAATTTTGGTAACATTTGGGTACCACCTCGTAACTTCAGATTACAATGAAATACTGAAAGGTTTATAACACGTATCAGGCTCATAAATTGTATGGCATATACGTATATTAGGCTTTCTAGAAAAATGTATCGCTATTTCTTAAAGTAGTTGCAAAACGTAATTTTACGTGTTTAATATCGTATTTATACCAGATTGCAGGAAAGAAAAACCCGTAGGTCACACGTCAGGTCGCAGGAGAGTTCCTTTGCCGCCAAAAAATACCTCGAAAACTTTCTTGTGGGGAGCCACTGGTGAACAAGAGTGGACATCAGCTCTAACAACTGGTAATATAACCGCCAGGAGTCCTGGTATATTTTAAATCAAAATGTTTTACAAATGTGCTTAATAATTGTTGTTCAGATGTATTTTTTTTTAATTTTTGCCATTTCTATATCTCTAACGTGAAATATGACGTACAGCGTGTCTAAACTATCTCTGTAGTCTATTAGATATTCTATTGTTTTCAATATAATAGAATAAATTAGATTTATTAACTTCAGTTACTTTAAATTTGCATTCGAACTCATCCGATTTTTAGTAAACATTGTTGGAGACTGTGGTTTATTGAATTAATCAAAAAGGGCAAGAAAAACCCTTGCCACATCAATGTTTGCACTCCGTATACGTATTTCGACAACTAAGTTATCATCGTCAGCAGATAATTAATCACAGTGTCCCTATACACGAGAGGATAAGCGACCAACCCATTTGAAGGTTCAGTGCGTAATGAAGCCCATCACAGTCAACGTCAAATGCATGGCTAAGGATAAAAAGGCGGGTACGGAAGAAACCATAGAAGGTTCGAGAAAATAACGTTCGATTCTCATGTAGGTACAGAATAATTACGCGCACCTACAGCTCATCTATCTGTGTAGCGAAAGTGAGACGGACATTGGCTGACTCATCGCGTTGTGCGTACAGACATAATAAAAACTCCAAACATGATAAGACTCGCTTTTCGCGGCTTACATAAAAGACTATTGAATTGAATAGGAAGTTAACATAAAATACGCCTAAACTAAACGCAAGAGTGGCCATGGAACAAACGAATATATAAGAATATACTAAGGCTACATTGAATGAAACTAAATCGAAATAAAATGTTAAACAAATGATATTCGAACATAGATAATAACCAAATATAGAGACTATAGAGGGTTTTAGGAAATGAAGTAATATGTGAAAGACGGGAATTGAACCGTAACATGCTCTTCAAGAAGAGTGAAGAAATATTCCTCAAACCGATATTCAGGTCATTATTCAAAGTATACGTGGAAGAATTGGAAGCTGAAAGGCAAGATGAGAAAATACGCGTTGTCGATAACCTAATGAATTACATTTTCTACAATTTTTTCAACAGTTTTGTAATGTTTTTTAATTTTATTAATAAATCGTCATTAAATGCCTTTAAACAAATTTAAACTGTTTGAGATTTTGTAACGTACTGCCAGTTACAATAATAATACAATCATAAAGATAAATTAAATCCTTAACTTGTAAGTGATTCGTTTTTTTTGCCGGTGTGTGTATATATATATATCTTTACTTGTCAAACGTGAAAACTTAGATCGCAAGGGTGGGTAGATGTAGTGCAAGGAGATTGGGAAATTAATCCACATACTTTTCGGAACTAAAATCCATTTGGTCGCACTATAATAGAGGTTCCCTAAACCTGTTAATGTAATGCAGTGTATTACAATATAGTGGTCAATACGTGTTGACTTATGCCCTGTATTATTCAGTAAACACCATTACTAGTATTAATTAAGGTGATATGTTTAGGCATGTAGTACGTCTCGTTAAAAATAAATGAAAATCATTAAGTTTGCAACGGGGAATTGCTATTTGGTGTTACCATTAAGCAAACATACGCGCATACCACTAAAAACTACTAATAATTGAACAGTTTTGAGTTCTGAAATATTAAGTGTACCGGAAAGTTCTGTACGTTCCGGTTACAACAAGTTTCAACAAGTGTGCGCGTATTCATTTGACGCACATTTGGCTCTCTCTTTTTATCACTGAATGTACACATACTGACCTAGCAAATGAACTAAAACGAAGATGATTCATGTTAATATTAAGTGAGACGCGATCACGTACCCATGATACCTACTGATAAAGTTCATTTACGTCACTATATTTTGTATGAATTCCAAGGAAGAAATGTTACAGAAGCATGTAAAAATTTATTGAAGGTATTTTGTCAAGTAGGTGATTTCGACCTTTCTGATAAGCCACGCCCTGGGCGACCATCTTTGATCGACGACGACACTGTCAAGATCATGTTAGAGCAAAATCCTTTCTTGGCAACATCGGAGATTGGGAAAGGCTCAATTCAGTTCAACAAACCATTTTGGACCATATTAGGAAACTAGGATTGGTGTGGAAATTTTCGAGATGAGTGTCACATGAGTTAATTGAGAAGAATTTGTCAACATATGCACATCTCTGCTTGCGCGGAACAAAATTGAACACTTCTTGGACTGGACGATAACTGGGGATGAAAAGTGGATTACCTATGAAAACATCGTAAGGAAAAGGGCGTATTGTGAATCCGGAAAACCTGCCCCTTCACCTTTACATCGAAGTTGAGCCTGACTAAGCGTTTTTGTGTATATGGTGGGACGTTCGAGAACCAATACATTGTGAACTGTTGAAATCGAACGAAAATATAAATTTGGAGCGGTACTGTCAGCAATTAGATAATTTAAAAACAGCACTCCAAGAAAAGAGGTCGGCGGTGTTCAATAGGAAGGACATCATTCTGCTTCATAATAATGCCGGGCAATAAACTGCTTCGGATACTCGTCAGAAACTCGCAGATCCAGGCTGGAAAATTCTGTCACATCCACCATACTCTCCGGACCTAGCACCCTCCGATTATCACTTATTTCTGTCCTTACAAAATTGTTTCCTAGGCAAAAACTCAAAAACGAAGAAGATATCAGACAAGCACTAGTTCAAGTTTTCGCCGTTAAGGATAAGGCATTTTTTAAAAATGGGATATGCAAATTGAAAACACGCTGGCAAGAAGTCATAAGTAATGATGGAAATTACATTATTCAATGAAGTTTATTCAAGGTATGAAAAATTTATTGTTTTGTTTTATTCTAAAAATGGACAGAACTTTCCGGTAGACCTAATATTTCACTATAATACGGCTTATTTTTTGGACACCATTGTGTTAAATTTATTTTCTGTATAAATATTATTAGTAGTGTTAATATAAAGTTCAATCTTTTAATTTGTATTTTTAATGAAACAGAGCCAGTTAGGTAATAGTATGTGTATGATGTTGTGTGTTCTGTTCCATGGCCTTCGTTGGACTGCCATCCGTCGTACAGTGAATGAAGTCATAATAGGTGAACACAAATTCTTTACACAGTAGTAGTTGTTCTTATTTTTACCCTTTTACTATTAAGTATAAACGTTTATACATATACCTATGTAGTTTCTTGTAATATATATAATGAATAACATGGATAGATTTCGTACAATTTATATTTAAAGGCAGTAGTTTTGATTTATTTTCCGTTTATATGGCTGTTTGCATGTTGTTCTGTTAATTTGTGGAATTTTAACACGTACTAATCGAAAAATCCTAATCTATCGTAGTGAAAAAGTTTGGGTCATAGCTACACTGATTTTATCCGAGCGTTAGACCTACACTCCGTTTCAAAAAGTGAGAGACGAATTTCTGAACAGACTCCCAAGCCCAAATTACAACCTACAAAATTCGCGAAATCAATTTTACGCGCCAAAATTATATTTGAATACACGCGTAAAATACGAATCCCGTGCCTGCTACTTACAACAGAATTATAAATGCTACAATACGTGAATGTAAAATAGAATAGAAACGTAAATAAATCAGTAGTGTTGTTACACAATTCATGCATTGAAACTCTTGTTTTTACGTGTTTCGATAAGATATTTGTCCAGGAAAGACGTGTAATTTTATTTGTTTAAAAACGTTCTAATAGTATGTCATTATAGATACATTGCGTATACATAATATTACTTAATGTTTATTAATAATAATAATAAATAATAGTTAAAAGCGACATTTCACGGACTATTTCTATATTTCATCTGATATTGATAAGTAGAGTAGGGATATTTTCCCTGCGGCCTAGGATAGTAACAAGACGGGTGGACAAATGGGGGACCTTGCGATGCATGCGCTATTTAGATCACGTATATTTTGTTTTATGAATAACACACATTATTCACGGCTGTTGTCGCGTGGTGGAAAATGGATGAGACTGACAAAATGTCTGCAGTGTGACGTAAGTTTCCTCCTTCGACTCTATCTACGGATGTTAATACACGCATAATTAAAATAATTTTCAGAAATAGATAACGGATCTATACACGCACCATCCTAAATTTTTCTTAATCTGGTAAAATCGTAATCTTTGTTTAATAACACTCTCGAAATTTTCTGCAAACGTGATACAAACAGTCAAAGATGTCGAAATATTCGACAGTTGATGGCGTACGACTATATGATTTTGCCATGCTCTCGCAATTATTAGAGCACGAGAATTAACTCTCATTTGAGTCTGTTCACAACTTTGTCTCTGTCTTTTTGAAAAGAAGTATAATAGATTGCGATTATTTATTTTTCACATTTTCACAATACGTAACTAGAATAATTAGACGATTCTAAATGTTAAAATATATGATCCGTGCTGTTTCTATTCTTTAACTACATTGCTGATCGTACACAAATAAATTCAGCGATCTAAAGGTAAATATTGGGTTGTTGAAAAAGTCATGACATACTCAGTCTTGCTCATATACCGAAACGTCGGATTTTTCTTTCCTAGCAAGGTCGCCGAATACACACGGACGACGAGTGCTAAATCGGAATCTCCGCCCACAGCAGTTGTTAAACACTTATTAGTTGGTGCAGTATGCATTTTAATAATCAGTATTTTTGAGTTGCAAAGTGCTAATTATATCAAATCTAGGTATAAGGGGCATATTACAGATATGTATACGCCTTATCAAGACAACTTCTTCATGAGCAACATAAATAATGAGTTTGCTAAGGTATCGCGACTTTTTTATATGGTCGTGAAGGATGTTTAAGGTTTTTACAATCTTTTGTGTCATGTGCTGTACGTTGGGATCGGTCGATATCCTTCTTTTACCTTCATCAACTTCAATGAATGATTGATGATGATGATGATGATGATGATGATGAAGTGTCGTTAAGATTAAAAATATGATACATAAAACTGCCTACGCTGATTGTTCTTCGGACTATTTCTGTTACAAATAGATGTCATATTAATAAGCTGTCCTTTTTTGTAAAAAAAGTGTAGAAAGTGTTTAAATTTTTTCCGACCATAAGAGCCAAATATCAAGGTCTAAGATAAATGTGAATTCTAGCAAAAAATAAAAATTATTTACAGATACTTTTCTAGTCACAATATTACAACCAAAAAAGCACTCAATGACGATTCTACGCAATAGAGCTGTATCAAGTCAAACCTACTCGTTTACTTGTTAATGAACCAATGATGCTTAAATTCCCAGGGCGGAGATGAAGGGTAAAAAAGAAAACGAAAAATTCTGAAACAATTCCTGAGTCTATTCAACACATAGATAAGACAAGGACAACTCAGATGAACACATGAATCCATACCGACCGTAGGTGTAAACACGATAGCTAGATCATATTGACATTAATGCGATATTGCAAAAAAATAAACACGATAAGAAGTGTACTTTCCCACGGTTTTAGCAATGCATAAACAATTTTTTAATTTGAAGACTAAGTTACTAACTAAATGAAATGGTTTACAAAGAAATATATACGAAAACAAGCCAGTACAATAATTGATAATCGGAATAAAAGTTACAATAAAGATGAGCATACACAACATAATAAATACATGTTCTACAGGGTTTTCGAAATTAAAATAATACACATACAAACATGTAAACTTAACTCCAATGACGATCAAACAAAGTACAAGGAAATATAATATTACCCAAAAGATGAAAGAAGGAAAGAAACCCTAGAAGAATAAGTAACAATAAAACACTTGAATGTATATGGCATCATTACAATAAAACATATGTACTTAAGTACGAGTTGTTGCGATTTATCGTCCAATCGACAGATGAATTGTTTAAATAATTCTCGCACGAGTACGTGGCTTCCTTTCTCAAAATTTTTATGGAAAAAATTCCAAAACTTTATAGAAGGAATCACACGACAGCCACATCGTTCATTTGTTAATGCATCAATGATGCTTAAGTTCCTAGAGCAGGTATGAAGAATAAAAAAGAAGACGAAAAGTTCTAGAATAATTCCTGAGTATGTCCGACACACGGGTAAGACAAGGATAACTCAGATGAACACGTGTATCCATACCGACCGTAGATGTGAGCAAGATAGGTAGATCATATTAACATAAGTGCAATATCGCAAAAAAAAAACGATAAGGAGTGTACTTTTCCACGATTTTAGCAATGCATAGACAACTCTTAAATTTTAAGACGGACATTAACGAAAGAAACAAAGAAATATACAAATAAGAATAAGTCAAAACTACGATTAATCGGTAATCGAAATAAACAATAAAGTTTAGCAAATATACACAAACAGAATAAATACATATATTATACAGGGTTCTCAAAATTAAAAGGAACAGCGAAATAAAGGATATGCAAAGTGAAAATTTAACTGTAACAGTCTCATCACTCAATTTGTTATCAAATTAAATTTAAAATTGTCATAAAGACAGACGAGAATGTCTGTTAACACTTGCAAGAATAAACTAGCACCATCTGTTGCAAAAATACGTCATGATTTTCTCGGCAATCCAATAGAACTACATCCCAGCGCGATATAAATAATTTCGCAAAGTATATAACCACATTAAAAGTAATTTCCCAAATGACATAAACTAAATCTATAGTATACATTTTCATGTCATCGACTACCATACAATAACGCGAACGAGCGCGATGTGTAACCGTGGTGACGCATTGATTGATCTCATTTGGAAAATTATTGTTATGCCGATAACTGAAAGTAATTCTCTTGTAACTTTCTTTGAAACACGCGATTTTAATTTGCATAACCATCGAGGACAAATGTTTGAACTCTTTTTATCTTATGACCCAGATTTAAAATGCTTCTTCTCTTACTCCACATTCCATATTTTATTTACGTTGGTGCTTATAATTGCTTATGCTATGGTAATTGTAATTTTTTACTTTGCTTTCCCGTAACACGCCCCTATTTCTCTTTAGGCGTTGACTGGAAATCTTTAACTATACCAGCTTGTCTGCCAATCACAACCGATTACTTCCCCGATAAGAGAGCCCTTCAGACTGATTACGTCGTGAATTTATACAATTTGCTACCGGACGATGTCAATGCCGAATGTCAACAGAAAGTCAATTACAAAAAACCCCTGACCACGTTGGAAGTATTCGACGAACTGATATCACAGAGACTGGCTCAAGGTTTTCAGTTGATCGTGCTGCCCTGCGCCAGGGAACATTGCACCTCATCGGTGTTGAGAAAAAGCATTTCCGACGGAGAAATGACCTACACTTTGTCCATTGGAAGGTTATTTCATAAAATTACACTGACTGGAAATGCTATAACTGTTACGAGGTACAGACCTAGGTAAGTAAATGAAAAAGACACACAGTGTAAAAAATATATGATAAATCACTACATCTATTGGCAAATTTAAATATAAAATTTATTGAAAATATCCCGTGCTGCGTGTGACGCGATTTGTTAAATTATTTTTTTAATATAACATTAGTATTATCAATTTTCTTCTACCCATTAAACCCCAAAACATTTAATGTTGTAGCATCCATTACTTCCCTTTTAATATCAAATATACACTGCTTAGTAAATGAATTTGCGATGTCGTTCACTTCAAAAAAATAGAAATAAAAGTTGGTAATTCAGACAAAATAAGTCAGGGTTGCTACCTCAACAAAACTTACCTGTTGCCGCGTTTGAGAACTCCACCCGGCTTGAGCCTGCTGCTTCAGGGGTGGGAAAAAAAGATGTTCAGGGGACGCCAAAAAAAAAAAAGAATATTCCGCTCTCTAATACTGAAGATAGCATGTCGGCAAAACAAACTATAATAAAATTTGTAGGGACAAAGGAGGGTAACGGCGTAAATAACATGTTACCCCCTCAATCAATAGTGATTGAGAGTATAACAAAAATGCCTATATTCTTACTTTTAACAACTCTAGCGCTTGACTTCCAGAACGCTAAACTAGCTTAATAAAGTATCGGAGTGCTGGCGGGGTTCCCTATACAATTAGATTAAAAAAGAAAAGGGTGCCACAGTATTGTTTCCCTGGAAGCCGGTTGCCAACACTGAAACAAAGTGGATCTCAAAATATGTTCCTTTGCTCCATTATCTTAAGAAAGCGCACTTGACTAATAAGAATAAAAATACTATAAACTGAAGGAGGTACATTTACTCTTCATCAAAAGAGACAATAAACAGTTTAAAAATTCCGGTAGCAGATTCTGGTTTATAGATCAGATAAAGCAAAACATATATAAAGTACAATTATATACATATATGGTTTGTCTCCACATAGATATTACACTATAACGCCCTAATTAGTATCCAGCTATGCGTGTAGTTGGTTTACATTCATAATGCAAAAAAAAATTAGCAAAATAAGTGAAGTAACTGTCTTCGACTTATTAAATCAACTAATTATTGCAGTTAATCTATGAGCAAAGAGGTTAAATTAAAGATAATCCGTTTTACATTCAAAAGTTCACATTTTGACATGTTTTTCCAAGTTCTATGTTCTCGCAGGATTAAATCAAAAGAATTTGATTCATTTTGACATCGAAATCTTTTTAGGACCTCCGCAATTGCCAGCATACGAGCATTTGTTGCCGTCCAATCACTTTTGAAAAATACCAATTTTTATGAAATTTGGAAAAAATCGAGTTTTTCGTCAAAATAAAAAGTGTTGAATTCAGCCCTCGTAGCACTTAAAACGATACTTCTGAAGCAGCAGAATGCAAACTCACTACCTTTTATTAGCAAAATCATCCAAACATTAGAGATAATCCATTTACACATTCAATAGTTCACATTTTGAGATATTTTTCCAAGTTCTTTATTCTCCCAGAACTAATCCAAAATAATTAGATTAATTTTGACATCAAAATCAATTATTGGACATTCGTATCAACACACGAGCATTTGTTACTATCCAAACACTTTTGCAAAATACCAATTGTGAATTCAGCCCTCGTAACACGTAAAACGGTACTTCTGAAACAGCAGAACACTAACTCACTATCACGATCATCATTTGTACTAACAAGAAATTCTTTTCCAGACATCCGTATCCTGGATTCAACTATCAATATAGGTATAGATTCCACACGCCCCATCACGATACCTATGAGGAATCGTATGCTTCTTTTGCAACAGAAAAGTTAGAACATTACAACTGGAATTACTTGGATCATTATATTTGCACTAGAGGAGATACTGACTTTTCTCTAGTGGATGCTCTTAAATATTGGAGGTTTGTAATATAAGTACCAGGCGACCTGCGCCATGGATACAGTCTTTTAACTTCTCTATGAATGGATTTAAATTACATAAATTTGATATTTGCGCGTAAGTTTTTACCAGAGGTCTTTTCTTTTTATAGATTTCGAGTTTATTTACTTCCTTTGAACAACGCCGCAACAAAACGAATCGTCGAAGGTCCACATTGTGATATTTACAGTTCCATGACCTCCACCGATCACCAGCAAATGATAGAGGGGTTTTTGAAGTTTGTAGAGACCGTGATGAACCGAATAAAGAGGACCAACACAAAGAAACCCAGGGTTCGTTTGTTGGCTCGCTAATTTACACGCATAAACGCTAAAATTATTTCACACATACTTTTTCGAGCACCTTTCGTTTTCAAATCAATTCGAAAATGCAATTTTTTTTTTGCTTTACATTTAATATTTTTATCACTACTTTTTAAACGACTTATGTGCATGTGTTGAGTGATGTTGCATGTTATAGATGTCTCTGAGCATTATAAACCACAACACCCCGCTGGTGCAACCCAGACGCAATAGCATGAGCGCTGTTAATCAGGTACAACGATTTTGACCACGTTTGTAGATTCATTTTTATATTTGGTGACACAATATGAAATGTTAATGTTAGATTTAATACAATGCTTTGGTAAAATTTAAACAGTGTTTGCGAAGAAAAGTATTAGTATTTTGATTGTTATTATATATTTTGCTCAATTCTTCATTTATTTTTCCTGGAAAATTACATGTTGAAAGTAAAATGGAGTTCATCAAAAATTACCGATGCGTCATAAATTCTTGTTTAACGGCAACAATTATGTTGGACAAAAATAAAATTTAATGTCTACGTAGTACGTTCAAAATTATAAATTTACATTTCTATTTTTCTAGTGAAATAGAAAAATAAACAAATTTCTTTTTATTTTATTACATTACAGAAGTGTATTGACATGGTAGCATCATAACCTTAGTTAATGTTTACGAATATAACCAACTTTTACAAGTTTTTGAAAGTTTAACCTTGTTCCTGGCATCAGTTTGTCATTGGTCGTAATTATATGTTTAAGACGCGTGCGCTGACAATATTTAATATTTTAATTCCACCTTTCACGTTACTGTTATTCTATCTTTATTCAAACAATTTATCTACAAAAGTTGGACTTTTATTCTAAGTAATTCCTGTCAATTATCTCACTGTACAATAATTCCTTCAGCAAATATTACAAATGGGTTTTTAATTATTCCAAGCATAGGTTATACATAGTTGTGTATGGTAAAGTGCAAATACAAGATATGAACTTATCAAAATGAAAAAGTAATTGAATTATATTGAAGATGTTGAAGTAATCTTAATATGTTATAAATAAGATATTCGAAAAAGATATGGATGTTATTATGAATAAATAGAAATAAAGGTGCAAATAAATTTTTCTCTGAGAAGTTATGAAAATTGAAGTTGATCGAGAGACACTACTAAAGCTTATTGAAAATATTAACAACGGTGGAAGAACATGACAAATTTTTAATACATGAATGAATATCCATTTATGTATTAAAACCTACCGTGCATACAGTATCATTAATGTTTTGGTATAGATTCTTTCATCAATATCTTGATGTATTTTCGATCGATATTTAATGTAATTTACATTTATATTGTAACAAATTATGATCCACTACGACCAGAGAAGAACACTTATGACTTCACACCTGTTCTGCATTTTTATTTGACAAAAAATGAGAAACTAGAAATAGTATGTGTTGGACAAGTTGTACTTGGGAGTTTATCGATTAAAATTATCTATAGCCAGCGAACTGTGACAGGCTTTTTTTAGTTGAAGCAATTTGCAATTAAAGATGTAATAATTTTTCAATTTTTAGCTGTTTGTTTTTCTATTTAAACAAAAGATATGTAAGGATACCGCTTTTATGCATATAAATTTGTAGCAATAAGAAAGATTTTGCAGATTATATACAGCACGGATGTTGTAAAAACACCTTCTAAGGTACCACGTTTCTTTATTATCTTTACTTAAACCAAATTAATATTGATATTTTTCATGCAGATGACGTACTCTAAACTAGATGCCAATTTTAACAATTCTGGTTTCTGCATATATTACTTTTAATTAAAAGAGACAACGTTTAATTTGGCTTTACAATACCGTTTGATTAATACTGCAATTAGTGAATGATGCATCGGTAATTTTTCACAACATGAACTCTAGATAGTAGCACAGCGTAATGCACTTGCTTGTAGTTTTGTTTTTACTCTCCGTTTTTGATTTGTCTCTGCCTCACTCTTAATAAAAAACACCATTTCAAAGCACTCTGATATTAAACGTATTCATATAATTCTTAAATAGTAAAAGACAAGTTTGTGTCTAATTAAACTGTTTTTACAGGGTGTATTTTTAGGTTATATGTCTAGATATGAAACAAAAAGGCCTCTTTAATTATGGAAGACTCACGACATAAGTACATTTAATAGACGAAACTCGTAAAATAATTTTTTTGGGCTATGTGTGGCAGGCTTTGTTAGAAACTTTGCATTCTGCAATTTCATTTTTAATTTCACCCATTTGATCTATAAATAAACCTTAAATTTCTATAAACTGTACAAATTGAATACAAAAGAGCACATTTACTTCTAACTATTGAAGGAATCAATTTTTTAATGATTCGTTTCACATTTTTTGCTTTTTTGTTCCATATCTAGGTAATTGACATTGAAATACGCTCTCGTAAGATACAAAAAAAGGTACGCATTTTTTTTTATAGTTACCTATGAAATTATATTAAAATGTATCTTGAAAAAAATTAATAGAAATTAGAGCACATGCAATGTTGCCAATATTTCATTCATAAAAACAATTGGCGCTTTCCTGCACACAAAATATAGGTATGTTATAGTTGGTATTTACCATCTTTTGTGATAAACTTCTATTCTGGTTGGTATTCTTTCGATTAGAGTTAGTCTTATTACAACGGTTTTTGTTTCCGTTTTTCAACATTATTTATCGAGCAATTTGGATCCGCCTTAATTGTTTATCTGAATTCCATATTTTGAAATGTTTTTCAATTATCATTGTTTGCAGACGTGGTTTTCCAAGTTTTATGCTTCTTAGAAAAAAAAGATTTTACTCAAAAATATCGAACTTAAACTTGGTAATACGTACAACAGTAATTCTGAACTGATAGAATATGAAATTTTTATTGCTCATACTTTGAAAAAATTTAGATTTTCGTCAAAATAAAAAGTTTTGAACGTGGCTTTCGTAATACGTAAAACAGTAATTCTAGGTTAGCAGAATACGAAATTTCTATTGCTCACATTACAAATCATTCAAACTTTAGAAATAATCCATTTACACATACAAAAGTTCATATTTTGACTGGGTTTTCTATTCTAGGATTAGGCCAAAAGAGTTAGATGAATTTTGACATCAAAATCGTTTTTAAGACCTTTGAAAATGTCAACGTGGGGGCATTCGTTAAAATGCAACAACTTTTTTAAAATACTAATTTTTGGGAGTATACCCCTTTGAAAAAAATTGAGATTTTCTTCAAAATAAAAAGTTTCGAATTTGGACTTCGTAGTACGTAAAGCAGCAATTTTAAGCTAGCGGAATACGAAATTTCTATTGCTCATAACAAAAAACATTTAAACTTTTGAGATAATCCACGTAGTACACATTCAAAAGTTTATATTTTGTCTGGGTTTTTTAACTTTGTTATTCTCTCAGGATGAAACTAGAACAGTTAGATGTATATTGACATCAAAATCGTTTTTAGGACCATCGAAAATGTCAGCTTGCGGATTTTCGTTAATGTGGAACAACTTTTGAAAAATACCAATTTTTGCAAGTATACCTCTTTGAAAAAATTGAGATTTTCTTCAAAATAAAAAGTTTCGAATTTGGGCTGCGTAGTACGCAAGACAGTAATTCTAGGCTAGCAGAAAACAAAATTTCTATTGCTCGTAGCGAAAAACGTTTAAACTTTTGAGATAATCCACGTAGTACACATTCAAAAGTGCATATTTTGTCTGGGTTTTTCAACTTTGTTATTCCCTCAGAATGAAATCAGAAAAGTTAGAAATTCACGTAACTTAGACTATTTTTAAATACGCTCTAATAGCGAAACTTTATTGTCCACTAGTCCAACACTGCATGGTTACTAAACTTCCAAATGTGTAATTCTCCTATAACAGACGCCTTCACTATACAAGCTTTTTAGACACGTGATTTGACTGTCTCACCTGTACGTAGCAATAAAATGTTATCTAGCACTGTGGAGGAAATATTTTCATCCTTTTCATGCAATACAAAATAAAATTATACAATTTCTACAGTACCTATGTTCCTATATACTATAATATTTTCAATAAATTTAAACGGTGGAGGAAAGCGCCAATGTCACATTATAAAACTGCGTTCATATGAAATTTATTAAATAGATTTTGTAATTAATAAAATTTTACTTTATATTGTTTCTATGAGTTAACATCTAAGAAAACTTCTTTAATTTGTTGTTTATTGCTCGTTTTATAATATCCAGTAGATCCACAGTATTATGTTGTTGTTTGTACTAATTAATTTACTTCGTAGCTTGTCACCATTATTGTTGATTATTTTTCTTTAGTTTTAAGACAGTACATTTTAAAATTTCATTATGTATTTTTAGTAAGCATTTTTGTAATTAACATTATGTAGGGCAAATTTGTTTTATTTGATTGTTGAATTTATTTTTACACATGGTAGTTAATTAAATATTAACAGTCGTAGGTGTAGACAATATTCTCTACAATAAAACAGTGGTAAACTGGTCTCTAATATCTAAATTCCAATTGGAAGACTATTCTGCATCTTCCCACGTTCCCATAATGAATATTTTATCAAATATTTTGTACGTTCATCCTGAGTTTTTAATTTAACTTTTCCTCTTTCATTAATTTTTATTTTCAAACTATTTTATTTGGTGAACTACCATAAGAATAGGTCTACGTCATAAACAGAACGTTCAGAATAACATATTATTTTCTTAAAATATGTAACCACATACTGAAATTACGAGTATTTTTACTACCTTTACGTTTGCAGCGCTGAAAATCACTAAAATTGGTGTCAAAAAACTCTAGATCACTTCAACGCCGGAAATTCTAAAAACGTGTACAACATGTCAGTGATCATGAATGTTGGACTTACTCATACGAGCCAGAAAATAAACGCAAGTCATCTGTTTGGGTGTTCCAAGATGAAAAGCCGACAAAAGTCATCCGTCCTCGAAGTGTCTTCAAAAAGATGGTCGCGGCATTTGTCTCAAAATCATGCCATGTAGCAACAATTCCTCTACAAGGTCAAAAAACTGTTACTGCCGATTGGTATACAACCATTTGTTTGTCGAAAGTCATCTGAGCTTCGAAAAACCAACCCCGGACGACGAATCATCCTCCACCAAGACAATACAAGTCAAACTCATCTGAGCTTCGAAAAACCAACCCCGGACGACGAATCATCCTCCACCAAAACAATGCAAGTTCGCACACAGCACGCAAGACAATTAAATTTATAACGCAACAAAACGTCGAATTTTTGATCCATCCTCCGTACGGTCTGGACCTAAGTCCCAACGATTTCTTTGACTTGCCGAAAATTAAAAACTGACTGTGTAATCAAAGGTTCCAGTCGTCAGAAGGAGCAGTCGATGCCTTTAAAAACGCAGCTTTCACTGTACCAACAACGAGTAGAACAACTGCTTCCGGAGTTGGTTCGAGCGCGTGCAAACGTGCATTAATCTTCGTGGAGAATACTTCGAAAAACAATGAAGTCTTTAAAAGCTATCTGCTGTTTTATTCCAAGTTTATATGCAAAACTTAAAAGACAACTCACGTATACTGCTTTTCAGCTTGTTGATAAATGCCCTAAATTTAAATGTTTACGTTTCCTGATGTTGCTAGTACAGTATTCATATTTAAAAAACAAAATGGCACATTAAACGATTCGCAAGTTCAAAAAATAACAAGTTTGTTTAGGTGTAGGAATAGTAAAACAACGGAAATACAGAATAATAGACGAAAGTTGAAACGTTTGAATATAGATACGTCAAATGCACTTTTTATTGCACATTTCGCCTGTATAAACCTGTCTACTGAACAACCAATCACAGATGCAGGCTTTGGTGTAGATAATTTGAAACGTTTCTCTTAGTGTAAAAATAGACTATTTGTTTTAATGTAATCACTAAGGTTGATTACCTTGAGAACCTAAACGTACACTGGTGTGTACGTACAACAGTGTACGTTTAGGTTCTCAACGGTGTGTACAGCGTACGGAGTCTGTTTACCAGGTGCGACACTTTGCGGTTATCTGCCGATGATGACAACTTGGTTGTCGAAGTGCGTATACAGAATTACAAAAGTTAATGTGGACTATATATCAACCTCAGTGATTAAGTTAATCAACCACAAGCTCCATCAATTTCAACTGTTTTAATGTAATTACACTTGTACACCTATTACAACCATACCAATTTCGACTATTGCCACGACTGTTAATATTTATTGTGTCATTTGTAAAAGCATGTTCAGTTTTACATTTCCCGGTATCTCACCCAACTGGCAATCGCGCTGGTTACTGTTGAAAGTACGTACTTTTTCGTTGTATGTTGTATGTGCTTTAACAAATAATCTGTGTGTATTTTTGTAAGCGAATTTGATCGTTACAGAGTTCGACTTCGAGTAATTCACCGTTCAGGGAGCGATTGGGGAGCAACCGGCTACCAGATCGTCCGAGGCCAAGGTTGGCAGTTAAGATATATGCATACGAATATTATGAAAGATTGTCTTTGCAGCTTGGGTTGCTGTTTTTTTTACGAAGCATGTGTAATTTTTTCCAAATATCTCCTGTTCATAACTGTATCTACCACATTCACCTAGACAATTGAAAAACGAGTCTCTATCGACTAATAACAGTTTTTTAATTTTTTCAATTTGTTTTGTATGTCTTATAGTTTCGTTTACTAGTCTTCATCAATTCGCTTGCTTTTTACAGAATACCTCGTCACGCTCTACAGAGCGATATATTGCACCTGCTCTTAGGTTGGTATATTGTGTATATATTTTGTGTTTGTAGTAAGTGTTTTTTCCTTGTACATATTTTACTTATATTTCACCAATTTCCATTCAAAATTATGTATTATTAAATAACGCATTACCGGAATAAACGTGTCAATATATCTCTTTCATTTGTATCGTGTAATCGTGCCTTTAATGTGCGTGTTTTTATACTTATTTACACCGATTAAAAACTATTAAAACACTATGTAGTTTACGTAAATATTGTCGAAGACTATGGTTAATTCAATTGTTGGACTTCCGTTTATTTAACTATATGTAATTAAATACAACACGAATGCAAATATTATACTTATTATTTGGTTGTAATCAATTGTTCCATGCATTGTTGTATTCCAGGAAACGTGCGTCTCAATCTGTAACTCTATCGACACCAAATGATTAATTTCAAGTACAGAGTGAGCAACAATCATTGACCTGATCTTTTACTACTTCCCGCAAGCCCCATATCAGTACTTCTTTTTTTCTATCTGAAGTTAGCAGTTTAGTAATTTCTAGTGAGTTTTCCTACTCTATGTTTATGTCGTTAACCTTTCATTGACGTGCAGTGTACAGAACAAAGTATTTCTTTAATATTTGAATATATATATATAGCGTGAATATATTTTATAATGCAACATGCACATACATACATAACGTAATAATGAAATGACAGCAATGTATTTTATTTTGCAACATAGGATGTGAAATACAGTAGTTGAACAAAATTTAAAAACTAATTTAACAAATTTTCAAAAATGTCACCGTTGACGGCCAGACAGTATCCTAAGCGATTGTAGAATTCATTTATTGTATTTTGCATCTGCTCTGGTGTTATTTCTCTTGCAGCAACTCGTATTCTATTTTTTAATTGGTCAATATTGTTTAGAGGTTCTCCGTGAAAAACTTTATTTCTGATACATGACCAAAGAAAGAAATCGTTTGGAGACAGGTCTGGTGACCTTGCGGACCATTCTACTTCTCCTCCACGGCCTATCCAACGGTTTGGAAATCTTTGGTTGAAAAATGTTCTAACCATATGAGAATTATGTGCCGGCGCGCCATCATGCCGGTACCAAATTTCACCATCAATATTTAAAGCGTGAAGGGCTGGCATAACTCTGTACTCAAGCAATTCTAAATATTTTTCTCCTGTAAGAGTACCCTCAATAAAAAACGGTCCTACAATATGGTGTCCAATCAACCCAGTCCAAACATTGACTTTCTGTGGCCGCTGAGTCCTTGTGATATGATATCTATGCAAATTTTGTCTACTCCAGTAGCGGCAGTTCTGTGAATTTACTTCACCATTTACATAAAATGTTGCTTCATCTGTAAAGCAAATTCTGCGTAGTAAAGTATCATCATTATGAAGCTTATCCAACATGATTTCACAAAAGTTACTTCTTCTTTCTGCATCATTCGCAATTAGTTCCTGATGGTTTTGAAAATGATACGACTTAAAATGTTCTCGTTTTAGTAGTTTATGCACGGAAGATTTGCTTACATTTGTAGTTTGTGCTAAAGCTCTTGCGGAGAGCATATTATTATTTTCGATTGTTTGTAGAATTTCATCTCTTTTGGCGTCAGTAATAACATATCTTGGCCTATTCTTTTTTTTATGATTAGGAACGATGCATCCATTATTTTTATACTTCTGTACTAACCTACTTATTGTAGTTGGACTCGGTCTTGGACGGTCAGGATATGTAATTTGAAACAAATCTGCTACTCTCCTCAAACTCATATTCGAGTTATACCAGTTCACTAATAACAGTTTTTCTTCTACACTATACATACCTCAAAAATAGAGTAACTTATTTTGACATCCTATGTTGCAAAATAAAATACACGCTAAAATGCATTGCTGTCATTTCATTATTACGTTACTCTAGCAACTACTGCATGTACATATGTGCATGTTGCATTATAAAATATATTCACGGTATATATTGGGTCTGGGAAAAAGTTCGTGGCGTTTTTCCCGATAGATGGCATTGGTTGCCGATAACTAAAGAACAACAAGTCACAGCGACACCACCGACGGCTCGTTGTTTAGATGACCTTCCGAACGTTAGTTTGAGCGTAGAAACATTGTAATCGGTGCAGTGGTTGGAAAGTTATTCGCACTTGAAAATGGAGAAGAATAATGAGAAATTTCGCTATATTCTGCAATATTATTATGATAAGGGGAAGAACGCTGCGCAGGCTTGTGATAAAATTTGTGCTGTGTACGGTGAAGGTACTTTATCGAAATCTGTTGCGCGGAAATGGTTCGCTCGCTTTCGTTCTGGAAATTTCAATGTGAAAGATGAGTCACGCTCCGGTCGTCCAATCACTGAAAAATCTGATGAAATTCTTGAAAAAGTCCAACAAGATAAGCATATCAGCAGTGTCGATATTGGCATGGAGCTAGGCATTGACCACAAAACTGTTTTGAACCATTTACACAAAGCTGGTTACAAAAAAAAGCTTGACGTATGGGTTCCTCATGAGTTGAGCGTGAAAAACATGATGGACCGAATTAACATCTGCGATGCGCTGCTGAAACGGAATGAAATCGAGCCGTTTCTGAAACGTTTAATAACCGGAGATGAAAAATGGATTACGTACGATAATCGGAAGCGTAAAAGATCGTGGATAAAGGATGGTGAGCCGTCACAAGCGTTCGCTAAGCCAACATTGACGCCAAAAAAAGTGATGCTGTGTGTATGGTGGGACTGGAGGGGAATCGTCCACTACGAGCTACTTCCAACTGGTCAGACGATTGATTCTCAACTCTACTGTGCACAACTAGAGAGATTACGCCAGGCGATTGAAAGAAAACGGCCCGAATTGATTAATAGGAAAGGTGTTGTCTTCCATCATGACAACGCCCGACCACACACTTCTTTGATGACCCGTCAAAAATTGAGAGAGTTTGGTTGGGAAGTTTTGATGCACCCACCTTACAGTCCGGATATAGCACCCTCTGACTATCATCTGTTTCGATCTCTGCAGAACGCTCTCAATGGAATTAAGTTGGTTTCAAAAGAAGCCTGTGGAAACTACTTGATTCAGTGTTTCGACCAGAAACCACAGAAGTTTTTCACCGATGGGATCATGGATCTACCAAAAAAATGGCGAAACATTGTCGATAATAATGGAGCATATTCGGTTTAAATGAATTCGTCCACGCGCCATGCGGGGACCAGTTGAATTTTACTGAAAAAACGCCACGAACTTTTTCCCAGACCCAATATATATATATACATATATGCGTGCATACACTTTAATACATACCAAATGTATTTTTATTAATATTACAGTTTAAAGTAATTTGCACAGTAGTATTTGTTGTTTACATAGTAGCTAGCATATTTTTATTAAAATTATTAGATTTGCGTGAGACTGTCTAATTTCACTTTTAAGGGGAAGTAAATATTGAGGTGATATATATGGAAAGAAGTGTAGGATCAGATCACTCATTGTTGCTCACACGTTATTATATTTCTTAATTAAAACCACAAACAAAACGTTTATCAAAAACTGTCAAAATTTAAACTCATTTTTATTGTCTACATAGCTTACTTCACTTTGGTTACTACCAACCCTTTAATACATAAAATTTTATTGTACTTCAACATGAATTAATCAAAAAAGGCAAAAAACCCTTGCCACATCAATGTTCGTAATCTGTATACGTCTTTCAACAACAAAGTTATCGTCATCAGCAGATTATTTATCACAGTGTCGCATTTGAATTAGCGGTAATGCTTACACAAGAAAGAATCCTATCAGAACTCGCACTGATTTTCACAAGACATCTGTAAGTCAATATTTCGTAGTCTACAAAACACTTGTACCAATGTACGCCCCCCATAATCACTTACAGTTACCGTTAAAAGGTTCTTTTTAACCTGGCACGTAGACTTCCGCGATCGTGGTCCATACTATCTTCTTCCGGGCTGGAACTGCGTCACTGGTATAACGGCCGACGTTTCGTACCCACTCGCATGGGACATCTTCAGGGCTCAACTACTGCTACTGTTTGTTGCACTGAAACTGTTGAATAATATGGTTGGAGAAATTGTTGTTTATAAGAGCAGTTTCAGTGCAACAAACAGTAGCAGTAATTGAGCCCTGAAAATGTCCCATACGAGTGGGTACGAAACGTCGACAGTTACACCAGTGACGCAGTTTCAGCCTGGAAGCCCAGAAGAAGATAGTTCTTTTTAACGTTCGTGTCTTCCAGAAACTTATAAGAGGCCAGAATATGATATCGGACCCCGCATTGACCACATGTGAAATATTTCACAATAAATATGTTCTCGTAGCTGTCCAATTTACGATACTTGTTTGTATTTTTGATTAAATCTAGACAATTCATGGTGAGACTACGATTATTTTTGCATTAGCAAAACGATCCATCTCTAATCATTGACAAGCTATTATTGTATTGTTAACAAACTCTTAATTTATTCTAGTGGTAACATAAATAGTATCAAAAATTATTTATTATTTTTTGCTGTTTATCTCTTTAATATTGTATAAAAGATTATTTACATTACCTTCACTTTTTACTTGGGATGAATATAGTTTTTCGTAACATAGAAACACGTGTTTCGCTAAACTGGATTTCTCAGGTCAATTAAATTTAATATGCGAGATTTGTTCTTCATACTGGACTCCAATTGACCGTCATATTTTTTATCACAATTTCGACAATTTATTTCATAAATCCCGGATTTCTGATTTAACTCGATTTTATCTTTCGCGCTTCCTAGATGAGAGTTTATAGCATTTCTGGACTGAAACGTAACTTGAAATCCGCGTTCCGTAAAGGCTTTCAAATTTTTGCAACTAAGTGAAAAAAAACATACAAATTGTTTATCGCTATTGTTTTGAGGTGACAAATGAAAGATATCACGGATTGTCTTTTTTAAGTTAGCTTTTCTAATTAATCTCGTGATTATTTCCCAATTCCATTTGTTCGTAGGCGAGCGCCATGTTGCAATCCCGGCCCGTGAGGAAAATATCCCAACTCCAGTCATGACTGACTGAATATATTGGTATCGAATAAGAAACAGTATCGGAGTCAATGTTTTGCCTAAATTGTCAATTTAAAAACCACGCGACGCACAAATCACTTGCAGTCCACTTTCATTATACCCAAATACGTGTACGTATCAACCACAAGAACGAAATTGGTGAAATATTCGTGTAAACGTATGATTAGTTTTACAATACTTATTATTGTAGATTAACATTATTACCATTCCTTTTCCAAAATTCTTGCGTTTTTTGAGCCTTCCATACTATGTATGTTGTCTTTGTTAACAAAAGTAATGTTTTGCAATGATTTCGGTTAATAGGTTGACTTATTGTGCAGGAGTAGTTTTATTTTTAATAAATTAGTAAAATTAATAGTTATACATTATTAGTTTCAATTCAGTGCAATCAAATTTGATTCAAAGTATAGTAATAATTTTTTTAATTCAATTTACACTTAAAAAAGGCTATTACATTCTTTTAAATACACAATATTATTTAAAAGAAGGGCTTTAATATACAGTATCTGAGTAAAAACATGAAATTCCTTTCGTTTTGCTTGCTAGTGCATGAGGCAATATTTGACAAATGAATTAATGCGTTGTTTCTTGTTCCGTATGTTTTACAATATACATTTTATATTGAAAATTTTAATAGTGTTGACTATTTTAATCTCCAGAGAATAAAACACAACT
Organism: Dermolepida albohirtum; assembly: GCA_031893035.1. Classification (NCBI taxonomy): domain Eukaryota; kingdom Metazoa; phylum Arthropoda; class Insecta; order Coleoptera; family Scarabaeidae; genus Dermolepida; species Dermolepida albohirtum. Next base: position 72,852 of record JAVIWB010001555.1, on the reverse strand, counting down.
CTTCTAAGTAATTAAAGTCTTTGTGTGTTTATTGTTTCTTTTCTATACAGTAAAATGACAAAAAAGCAATACCACCCTCTCTCGTCTAAGGAACTAAAGAACGAACTCGTATTCATCGTAAACAAGGTGTTATTAACATTTGAATGGTTCTTATGACGTTCAAAACGATATATTACTGTGGGCAAAAAGTCTTTGTTCATAATTTTTAAATTCTTTATTCTTCCAAATCTATTTCGTCCCCCTCAAAGTAATCGCCCCTGGTCTCAATACACTTGTGCCAACGTTTTTTCCAATTCTCGAAACAGTTGTTAAAGTCAATTTCAGGAATAGCCTTCAATGCGCGTAGCGATTCACGTTTAATGTCTTCAATTGACTCAAAACGGTGTCCCCGGAGCGATCGTTTGAGTTTGCTGAATAGCCAGAAGTCACACGGAGCTAAATCAGGCGAATACGGTGGTTGCGGCACGATATTGGTTGAAAATTTGGCGAAAAACTCACGAAGAATTAATGCAGTATGCGACGGTGCATTATCGTGGTGCAAAAACCAAGAGTTGTCGGCCCATAATTCTGGCCTCTTTTTACGAATAGCATTGCGCAAACGACGCATGACACTCAAATAGTATTCTTTGTTGACAGTTTGGCCGGTCGGAAGGAATTCGGAGTGCACCACACCTCGATAATCGAAGAAAACTGTCAACATAACCTTGATTTTTAACTTGCTTTGACGTGGTTGACCGTCTGTTTCCGGGTCATAAGTGTAGATCCAAGTCTCATCTCCAGTTATGATGCCTTTCATTTTGTCTTGATAGTCGGAAAGCATTGTTGCACAGACGTCAACACGACGCTGTTTTTCGAAAAAATTAAGTGATTTTGGAACAAATCGTGCTTTCACTTTTCTTAGGCCCAAATGATCTTTCAAAATGGTTTTCACTGATCCTTCCGATATTCCAACGATGCCAGTAAGATCTCTGACTGTTAATCGTCGATTCTCAAGCACCAATTCCTTGATTCTATTGACGTGTTGATCATCAGTTGATATTGATGGCCGTCCTGGATGTAGTTCGTCATCAACGCGTTCTCGACTCTCTTTGAATAATTTGTACCAATCAAAAACACTTGCTCGCGACAATTATCACCGAAGGCATTTTGCAACATTCTGAACGTTTCGGCACCAGAAAATTGATTTCGTACACAAAATTTAATAAAACTTCTTTGTTGAATAATTTCACTCACTGTAAAAATCGCCGAATGCACTTTTTGTACTTCAGAAAGACAAGCGCATACTAAATACTAATGATTATTTTGATGTGACATTTGACACAGATGTCACTGACAGTCATACCAACCTAGAAAAAAAATATTTCGACGAATGGGTTTTCGCGCGAAATTGAAATTAAAAAGTCATACTATTTTTTGCCCACAGTAGTATATACGCTGTTCGAATAGAAAAACGTCGACGTTACATTTGATTTTCACCACTGCAATCCTAATGCTAGAAATATTTTAAGAAAGCAATATTTATCATTCTGAAAGTTCTGTTGATGACATGCATCAATTGTTATAGTAAATAGCTTATAAAATCTGTTGGCGGGTACACATATACTTATTAAAACTTCACAACTAACATAATAAATAAATATAAAGACAAGTTTCAAAACTGATTTTTGCAAGTCATTATTTCGTCATGTACTTGGTTCATCAGGTAGATGAAAACGATTTTCGTCCACCTGATAAAGTCATTGCCAGGCGAAACAATCAATCGTGCTCTTGTTTATTATGTCACAAATAAAACACTCTCGAAAGACTCGATTCAAAAACGTTACAAAAAATTATGTGATGTTTAACATAGAATAAATAATCTACAGTATATCAAAAATCATATATATATACAACAGACAGGTGCAAAGAGAGAGAGAAATATGGATAGACACAGTAAAAATCACTGTGGTACGTAAATCTACGTAAAGGAAAAGTTTATGAAAGCGTATATGACTGCGTATTGAATAAGTAAACTTGTACGCATTACAGCATAGTTACCGTTCATGTTTTTATTCAGAGTCAAACATTTTATTCACAATTTTTTGCATTTTTTTTACCTACCGTCATAGCTTTGCCTCTTACATCAATTCTCAGGTACAGGTTAACAATTTCACTTTTTTTTTTTACTTTAAAAAGCAACAATTTTTTTTGATGCGAAATTTTTATTACGGACTTGATTTTTTTTATTACAAGCATTAATACACAGTCATCATTTCTGATACAGGTCCGGTTCAAAAGTGATGGAGAAAGGTCGGGCATCCCCGGCCATCGAAATACTGCAACAGCATTTAATAGACGCTCAATCTCAAGATGTCGGCAGTGACGATACGTAAGTCCCCCGCTGTATTTCTGCTAGACAAAGTCCTCCTGTCTATTATTTTAGTGCGATTCCCGATTCACTGATACGCTCCAACGCTTCGTACACCGAGATTTTGGATGTAATGAAACAACCCGTGAACGGTTTGGGACTGTTGCCGACTCACCAAAGTTTGCCGCAGTACACGTTTATATCTTCTGATGCGATTAATTGGTTAATTGCCCATATGGAGGGTGTGACAACGGTCGATCAGGCTATGAGAGTATGTTAATGTACAATACATTATTATATTGAGGATTTAGCATGAATTTGATACTAAATGAAATTTAAACCTAGTAATGTTCATTTCATAAGTTTAGCGAGAATAAGTGGATAAAAAAAAGATATTACAGTACCGGGCAATTATATTAGCCTTACAATTTTAGAATTTTAACCAATTAAAAGCCACACATGAAATTTATAACGTACACTTACTTCTATATTACACATACTAGTATATGGTAGATTTGAGCACATAACTACAACTATAGAATATGCAATAATGTATGAATAATTCCAACGCCCCCTACAACGAACTCATTTATAATTCGAACAATCTAGTTGTGTAAAATGGTAGCTACAATCCGCTTTGATTACGCTTGTATACATTATAAACTTGTTTTAACATGCACACTGTTCTAGTATCGTCGCATCGCACAGTAGAGCCAAACACATGAATATTACATCATACATAATTCTTTCCCCGTCCTATTTAAAGTGTCATAACATAATTTACCAACAATCACTAAATCAGACGATATATAAAAGCAATAAACAAACTACGTAACCTCGCGCGAAAAAGGCGTAAACATTATGGCGGAATCGCTTTAGGAATATTGGTAAATCAGAGTGCCACTGTTCGTTGCCTAGCAATAGAGAGACGCTTACTAAAACCTGTTCACTGCGCATGTGACAATGTGTCATTCTCTAACCCAAGGTACTATACATTCACTAGACGTACAACAATTTGTGCACGCATTATGTACATTAAGTGAGCACAGCCTGTACACGTAAAGAGAAATGGGATTAGATTGAAACCTTGTTTGCTACATTATTTTTTCGTTAAATCAAAATAAATACGTACAAGTTTTTATTAAGTTTAAAATTCGTAAAATATTCCACAAATCAAGAATTTTGTTTAATCGAAGTTGAGTTTTCCATTTTATAAAGTATTTTATCTTTTTTAGATCTTCAAAGGCATGCAAAAAGAGAAATTAATTTGTCACGCTTCCGGTGACACTATGAAACCGTTCATTCAGGGATTTTACTTGTACTATATTTCGTATCCAAGTAAATCAGGTCAGAGTCTATATCGAAAAAAGCAATATTTTATTTCTAATTAATTTTTTAGACGATAAAGATCGTATACTGCAATTTCCCGACACGACCACTTTTGAAAACGACTGGATGGAAGTGGAAGTAAAGGAACCGTTGAACTGGGGCATGTCGCGTTCACCCACAGCCACTGTTAATGCAAACGCTAATCCGGAAGATGGCGTTCCCTTCTTTCTTAGAGATGAAATCAGCTGTTCTTACTTACAAACGGACGCATGTAAATAGTTAAACGATATCCTTTTGTATTTGATTATGCTTCAAGTAGTTTCAGAAAGTACCTTCATGCGCATGCTATTGGATATCGACGCCGCTAACAAAAGCGACAGAGTGGAGTGGGGTCACGTGCGATATCAAACGACGTTTAGGCCGGATCAAGCCTATGAACTTGCTGTGGAATGGCTGGTCGCATCTGGATCGATTGTTTCTGAATTGGTGAGTGTTACTTTTGTAATGTTCATTTATTTCATTTTAAAATAGCTTGAAAAGATGACTTAACTAATTGTAATATTAATAAAAACACCTGTAACCTTTAATAAATATATCTCCCTAGCAGAAGCAGGTCAAAACTATAAGTTCAAATAGTACGTCATTATAGGTACATCTATGCGATTTTGTTTTGCTGACAACCAATGAGAATTAACTCGCATTTGGGCGTGTTCAGAAATTTGTCTCTCTTTGAAATACAGTACATTACTCTTTAAAATACATAGGAAATGATCTAAATATACTTTTTGCCTTTTTTGATTAAATTAGCCACAACATCCAAAGGAATCTATGTGAAGAAATGTTTATAGAAATGAAAAAGCGTTAAATTTAATTTTCAATTTTCAGATACATGGTTGGGCCAGAAAAGTCCAGGCGTGTGGTTTACAAATGGTGCCAGTTCCACATGATCCCTTATCACTTCCATATTTAGACAAATCTGATCCGTTAAGGGGCCCTATTTTTATACCTTTAAATCTAAGCTCTCTAGATCCATACCGTACACTATTTAAAGGTAATAACTTTTTTTTTCTTGCTGAGTATCTAATTAAATCCTTTATGTTTCAGAATTCAGTGAAGAAACTTATACAGAAAGGTTATTTTTATTACAAGAAGCTATAATCAACAGATTTGGTTTTATACCATGCTTGACTGAAGCTCTGAACAAGGAAGCTCTCTCACAAGAGTATCAGTACATCCATTGCACTGGTACAGTGTTTATACTAATCTCTAGTCCAATTTCAAAAAATCGCAGTAAATATTTCAAAGAAGATAGCAGGCAACCGAGATCGAAATATACTCATCATGCAGATGTAGTTCCTAGTCCACACGAAGCTTATATTACTAGACATGTCAGCGGAAAAAGTAAAGATAATTATGACAAAACTAAAAGGGTACTTACCATAATGAAGCATATTGTTTTAATGTATATTGAATTAAATATCTCTTTTAGATGGGTTTTTTGTGGTCTTGGAATCACATGATAAGTAAAAGATGGCGGACTAATCAAGTAGATATGAATTTTCAAATTAAATTACTACGTGACTTCAGAGAATTCTGCATGAACACTAACAACCGACTGAGAATGTACTGGAACGAATGTTGGGAGCTTAAAAATAATATCAGTACTAAAAGCCACTGTCCAAATAATTAAAAGCTTTTTTTTTACTTTATTACCTATATACTTGCATTTATATGTAATAAATATATATTAAGCAGCATATTACTAGTTTTATTGCAAGTTTCCGTATTTATTATCACAAGTTGTGATTCACAAGACAATAAAATCTTATGTATTTCAGATCGTTGAAAAATAGTTTAACTGTAATATAAATTAACACATTTCACTATTTTGCCCCTGGAATCAGCAACTGTAATCAAAGAAATATTAAAAATCTGAAAGAAAACCAATAACTATAAAAAGATCGATGTGTCTTCAATGAAATGCATATTAAAAGCTAACCATTGTCTCATCAAATATATTAATTAATACGTTTTATTTGTTTCATATATACATTCCTACTTTTTTTATTCTAATCTGTTAATGCGATTAACTAAGCAAACTACGAACACTAATAAAACAATTTTCATTAGTATGTATACATATTTGATCAAATATTAACATGCAAAAAAAAATTATATTTCACAAATAATGGCAAAATATTTCTATAACCTTAATTTTTTTATTCTTGATATTCCTTAATTATACCATATGATATATAGTTGATTGTTAAGTTCATTACTTTGTGAAATTCCATTACACTAAGAAATCAATAAAACACTCAAAATTTCGTACTGTATTATTACATTGTGACTATTTTCTTCCTCTAACAGAAATGAACCATAATATACATACAGATTTTATGTAGGAAATCCTTCACATATGTAATGAAAGTCTGAAACTAAATTTCTTGGAATGCATGCAGATTAATAAGTGTAATAAACACAATTCTGTTTCCCTTCTTAATAATCAATTAGATTTAAACGATTCCCCTCTTTTAAATTTATATTAATTGTTAACACTCATTATTTCTATTTTAAACTCTTACTTTAATTGTACCTAATAGTTTCATTAATGCTTACTGTTTCCCTAGTATTTATTTTTATAGATATTTGGAAAAATCGTTTTTACCGACCAATTTATATGTACATTTTACCTCTACCCCTTTCTTGGAAGCGGATTTAATTATTGCTTTTCGTTTTCCTATTTGGAGGAGATTGTAGGCTGAATTTGTACTTGCTCGATAGTGTTCTAACGAAACTAGTCACAGTTAATATATAATCTAGTGTGAAATTTAAACAAAGTTGTTATTTATTCCTTAGCATATAATAAATAAATATTTCAAGCATATTTTATTCGACAAAGCATAAAATTTATAAGGTAATTTTATACAATCAAGTTTCATATTGTGCATATAAATGTTGACTATTCATACACACTTTATTTCCTCTACAGAAATCAGAATATTTTAATAAAAATATAGATTTTTAAAAACACATATAAACATCTATTATTAATGCGTATACAGTTATTATTTTAATGTTTAAAATTTATTAAATTTTAAAATTTCTATATGTAACAGTATAAAAAATAAATATTCCTAAACTTAATCAGACTTCGATTTCGTTTTGACATAATTTAACATAACCTATAGTGAAAATAATAGAAAATTGTGTAACAGTTTAAATATGTCAGGAGCTATTAAGAAAACAACAGGTTTAACGGGTTTAGCCGTGGCAATTAATCCACATCACACTTTAGGGGTGCTATATGGGAAAATTCTAAGAACTTTACAGAAAATGCCCGAAAATGCAGTGTATAGGAAAAACACTGAACAAATAATTAAGGAAAGAGCTGAAGTTTTAAAAACAACACCAAACGTTGAGTCTGTAGAAAATAAAATTAACTGCGGACAAGTGGAAGAACTGATAATACAAGCTGAAAATGAACTTTTGCTGGCCCGAAAAATGTTAACATGGAAGCCTTGGGAGCCACTGATGAAACAAGCTCCGGCAAATCAGTGGGCTTGGCCACCAGCAAAATAATAGGCGTTTTCGAAATAAATTGTTCATAAAAATTATATAATTAGATTATTGAAATATTTATGTGCATTAATTATGTCCACTTGTAAATAAATGAATGCTTAACTCTAATTACCTATTTTTATTTATAAACTGCTTGTACTATATTAATTTCAATAAGACTAAATTATTAATGATAAAATAACGCATTGATTCTTAATTATTGGCATTTAAAGAACATAAATGTCAAACGAAATTCTAATAGGATTTGCGCCATCTGGAAAGTGTATTTGTTACTGCCAGACCGGAAACCGGACAGGGGTTCGAGGCTATCGAATAGGTTTCTTGGATACATTTCCTTTGTTTTGCACAGAATATGGCTGCCATATTTAGATTAGATGTATGTTTTCGAATGTATAATAGAATTTCAGTAAAATATACGGTGTTATTATAACCGAAGTACTCGAAATTAGTGAAAATAACTTATAATAAATGATAGTTTTATTATGGACAACTTAAATTTTAGTGCCCTGTTGTTTTTTTGTAAAAAATGCTTATGTTTACATCGGTGATTGAAAAGTTGAGTTTGAATTCTGTCATTTTAAGGTAAGTTTTTAAGATATTTTATAACTGTTACACTATCTCTGTTACATTTCCTTGCACCAAATATAGTTTTTTGATTTTTAAATATTTTTTCCAAATTATTCCAAAATCTATGCTGTACAAACGAGTTTTTAGAACGTTGATTCTGTATTTTTATCGTTCTATTTTAAATATATCTGTAGCGTTGGATTATAAATATGCATTGAAACTACATTCATTGTGTATGCTTATTTATTATTAAATAATATGTTAAATAGTTGCTGTATATGAGATAATCTTGGCAGTCGAAATAGGAAGAAAATGACAGAGATATGTGTAGATCTTAAAAATTACTAGAAGCCACATTCTTCATACTTTCTAAAAATAGTCAATATTTATATTTGCTTTGAGATTCGTAATCGTGACCGGATTGGCAAAGAAAAAATCAAAATGTGACAAATATAATTGATTCCGCTTGTGTGTATTATTTTGTTAAATTGTTCGTCGCGGTCATTTGAATTGATTACCACTAACGCTCATATTTGCAGGATGGTTAGTAGCATTGTCCTATTATTCGCGATATACGGTGCTTGACTATTTATCCAATGTTTTGTTTATACATAAAGAATTTAGGGACGATTCTCTCTTGCATTACTTTATGATGTAGTAATATAATCGTTACCATTTACGATATTACACGACAAATTAATGTACATACGATGTCGCTATTAATTAGCGTCAATTGGATTTCAGGATATGTCGCGATATTATGTCATTATAGAGTCACCATTGGCATTTATGCGTGAGATTTTTTTCTACTTCGTGTATTTACTATGTGAATTGGTTCGGGTATACAAGAATATTATACATATGTGTGTGTATCACGCCCACATAATAAAAAACAATCGATAACATCACACGCTATGCAGTGCGGCTTGCTGCTGTCTCAATTGTGCTCCTTTCACGGGCCTCAATCGAAGCGCCTGCGCGACCTCGGCTTCAGCATGCTGCTGCTGTTGAATATCATCCGCGAGCTATGATTCTCCCGCGAGATGTAAATAAATAATCTTTAAGAGCGTGTAGTTTTCTTTTTTTTTTGTTTACTTTTTAGTTTCCCTTTTTACTTCAATTCTCCAATTATGAGGAAAATTTTGTTATTGCTACACACAATTATAAAGAGTAAACTCGTAAAAAATGGTGTTATTCGTGTGTCTGTATAAAAAAATTAATACTTCTTGCAGAAGCACTGACTGACTGACTGACCTGGAGGCCCAAAAAGAAGAGAGTACGGGCGGGGACGGGAAATTATCCCCTAGAAATGGATATTTTAGTGAAGAGAATTTTTCAGACATGAGTGTTTGTTTAGGTATGGTTATGTTTACATTTACCAAACATTCGTATTGTTTAAAGTACATACTTTTGATTCGCATTTTGGAAGCTTGCTAGGTTTAATTAATTAATGTGCACTTTATTTTAAAAATACGTATTTTTCAAAGGAGATATAAGAATTTTTGCTTGTAATGTTAGGGGAATAAGTTTTTGTCAGATAAAACACTATAGGCAACCTGAATCATAATTTCTGTTTTGAAAAATAGATGAGGTGCTCTTAAAGACGTGTTTGAAAGAATATTTTAAATAAGAAATAATTATTCCAACCCCTGTTTGTAATTATCTGTTAAACGTTTAAGTTCTTTCACATCGTTTCTTGAAAAATGCAAATTTTCTCGTGCAATTTTCAAAGAATTTTAAGATATGTTATTAGAAATCACGTATTTTTACGTTTAATTAAATTAAAAATTTTAAAGTTGTTAATCTCAAATAAAAAAATATTTCCAATAAGAAATAAATATTCCGCCCTGTTTGTAACAACCGTCAAACATTTAAGTTCAAATTTTATTCACTTTCAATTTTCAGAGAATTTGTAATTAAGATGTTTTTATTAAAAATCACGTACTTCTACGTTTCATAAAATTAAAAATATTAAAATTGTTAATCTCAAATAAGAAAATATTTCCAATAAGAAATAACTATTCCATCCTGTTTGTAACTACCCGTCAAACATTTAAGTTCTTCTATATCACTTGTTGAAAAATGCAAATTTTATTCATTCATTATTAAAAATATTTAAGTTGTTAATCTCAAATAAGAAAATATTAATTTAAAGAACATCAGAAAATGTAAATTTCCAGAAATAATTTATTGCTTTGTTATTTTATTGTTTGATATATTAAGCAATGTAATGAACTCTTTAAGATAATATTTGTGCTAGTAGTGTTATTTTTCAAGCACGTATTTCAAAACAAATAGCATTTTTAGTGATAAAATTAATTAAAAGTATATCATTGCATTAATGAAGTGATAACTTTATTCACTTCACCAAATACTATTTTAAAGTTTTATTTCCAATTGAATATAATTATGTAATGCATGTTTTTAACAACAGTTTTTCTAATCAAAGTATTGTTTTTAAATCCATATGTATTTAAATCTAAAGAGAATTAACAACACTTTCAGTTAGTAAATTTTAATTGTGACTGTGGTTGATTAATTTAATTACTAAAGGTTAATGAAGCCCCTTTCCACAATAACTTTCGTGGTTTGTCTACGTATTTCGACAACTAAGTTGTCATCATCAATAGATAATTAATTGCAGTGTTGCATCTGGATCCACGGCAAAATCCGCACAGAAACGAGTCCGCAGGGAACTCTTTTACCTTCGAAAGCCAAACACACAGTGTGTGTTTCACTTTCGACGGTGAATGTCAAATATACGCTGTACGTGTTTGGCTTTTGACAGTTGAGGTGAGATACGGACTTGTTTATGTGCGGGTTTTGTCGTGGATCCAAGTGCGACACTGTGATTAATTATCTGCTGATGATAATATGTGGAAAGGGGTTAATAAAGGTTTTTCCAATAAGGACTTGACAACTTTTTTTCAAAATAAAATGCAGACCATTTGAGATATTTCAAAAACTTTATTATCGGGTTGAAGTACAATCAAAACATTTATGAATGGAACTCGACTTCATTCATATGGCCACCGCGGGCACGTTTGCAGCGGTCGATTCGTTGGACCCAATTTTCGATGACTCGGCCACACAATTCGGCCGAAACGGCTGCTATTTCGCGTTCAATGTTGGCTCTGAGCTCTTCCAACGTTGTCGGCTTGTTGGCATAGACCAATGACTTGACGTAGCCGCAAAGAAAAAAATCTAGAGGCGTTAAATCGCACGAACGAGGCGGCCAATCGACTGGTCCATTTCCTGAGATAACACGCTCATCAAACTTACTCTTCAATAAATCGATTGTAACGTGTGCTGTGTGGCTTGTGGTACCGTCCCGCTGAAACCACATGTTGTCCAAGTCCATATCTTCAAATTAGGCCCAAAAATAATCGGTAATCATGGCGCGATAACGATTACCATTCACAGTAACGTGACGATCATTATCGTCGACGAAAAAATATTGCCCTATGACGCCGCCAGCATGCCAATCGCACCAAACAGTTATTTTTTGTGGATGAAGTGGTGTTTCATAAAGCACATGTGGATTTTCACTCGACCAATAACGCATATTTTGCTTATTGACGAACCCATTGAGCCAAAAATGAGCTTCGTCACTGAAAATGATTTTGCGATGAAATTGATCATCTTGGCGCATCGTTTCTAGAGCCCAATCGGAGAACGTACGTCGCTTCAAATGGTCCATCGGCTTCAATTCTTGAGTCAGCTTAATCTTGTATGGGTGTAAACCAAGATCCTTACGCAAAACTCGCCATACAGTGGTCTGGGCGATGCCCAACTCTTGAGAACGCTGTGGAATTGACTGATTTGGATCATTTCCTACGGACGTTTCAACGGCAGCGATATTTTCGACACTTCGACCAACCCGTTGTCTCACTGGCACGGTAATATCACACAACGAATATGTAGACTCAAATTTTTGCACTAAACTTCTTACTGCCTGTCTACTAGGGGGAGAATTACGACCGAAAATCGGAGTTAACGCTCTTAAAGTAGCGGTCACCGACTCCGAATTTCTGTAGCAAATTTTTATAATTTGCAGACGTTGTTCGTTCGTGTACTTTACCATGATGAAAATGTTAAGTTTACTGAATAAATTGACAGTGACAGTTCAATGATTAGTGAAAGGGTGCGTTCACAAATTGAATTAAAAATTGTCAAGTCCCTATTGGAAAACCCTTTATATCAACCTTAAGTGAACACTTTCAGTTTGCTAATCGAAGTATCGTTTTTAAATGTGTATTAAATTAAAATAAAACTAACAGCACTTTCAGTTGTCTAATCAATGTATTGTTTTGTTTTTTAGAAAGTTCCACTATACTCACCAATGCTGTGGGTGCCACCCATGCCTCTAATTTAACAGAAGTACCTTCTTCAGTACCAATAACCGCTACTTCAGTCGAGAAAGAAGAAAAAGATGAGAAACCGACTGTGGTGGCGAAAAATGTCGCAAAAATTATTGTTGCCAATTCACAGACAGTCACGTCTAGCGGCTGCTCACCCATGCCGCAAAAAATCGTCAGTTCTCCGTTGATAACAGTCATGAATACGCCCGGACCAATAACCGTAGTTAAATCCTCTTTGGGTTCGACTACTTCGCATTTCACCCTGGTCAATTCCGCACCGATTTACGTTAAACCGTCGACCATAACTTTACTGAACGCTCCGCCAATAACGGTTGTCAAAACGATTTCTGGCACGCCCCAACCTATTGAACAACCTAAAAGTAACGATAATATTAATTCCGGACCGACAAACAATGGTTCAATAACAACAGTCACTGAAAAGACGTTACACAATGTTTTTGTGAAAAAATCTTTACCTAACGAACCGGATATACCGCAAAGTCATAAGTTACTAACGGCAAATTCATTTCCTGCAAACAATGTAAGTAGTCGCATCATTTTCATTGATTTTTCATTTATTGAAGTGCATTCAAAGAATTTCACCGTCCGACTTACCGCATGTCGAAGGAATACACAAGACGGGTTCAGGAAGGGTTCTATTTGACTTAAACTCCATCGAATAGTCCATATTTAAGTCTGAATGATCCGTTAATTGCAAATGTAATTACTTGGATTTTAATTGCGCATTGAACTCGACGGGGAGATTGTTTGGATGCATAGTACTTTTAAAAACAAATACACGAAGTAAAAAAACATGTTTTAAATTTTCAATAGCTTAGAATATGGTACTACAATTTATTTTGGAATGATCTAAACATATGTTTTACCTCATGCTTCTTTTGTATTCGTTTAAATTTTAAAATTGAAATAATTTGAAAAAAAAATAAGTACAATTTGTAACGAATGACACCTACAGCTTCTGAATCACATGTCTGTCACATTATTTATCGAATCATCAGCAACGGTTCTTGTACATATCTACTGTATTAATTAATACAATTGTATTGTATTTGTTTTTGTTTTTTTTGCTGGAAATATTACAGGATGTTTTAGGAAAAATGTATTGAAGAATTGACAGTATAAGAAAGATAAATAGGAAGAATCGGTATGATGAAAAATCAAATATAGTATTGTCAATGAAGTATGAGTGTATTGTTTGGTTTTGGTATGTCTTCTGATTGCTGAATGTGGACTAAAATGGTAAATATTGTCGAGAACAACAGTACTCGATTGTCAATATGAATATGCACCTTTCCAGTATTGACAATCATGATATTGCCAATGAGTATTGATTGAAATCTATTATTAAAACACCATATTTTTGCAATCTGTGTGTACATTTAATATTCCGTGTTCAATTGCGTACAAATAAACAGTGCAAAATGCAGAATTCATTTCAAAATTCACATTAAATTTTCCAAATTAAAGGGAACGAATATAAATTGTAGGACTGCGTTGAAAATTGTAATCGATTTTCATTTTAATTTTAATGAATAACTGTGTGCCAAATATCACATTTACATTTCGTAATGATTAGAAAATTAACCGACTTAAAAATGTATAAATACGAAATCGCATTTGACTTGACATTAAGTTTACTTTTAATAGTTCTACACTTGCGCAATGTCTGCGAAATTCCACTGTTACCGTTTAACGACTTAAAAAGTGTTAAAGAGTCTGTTTATTTTTAGGGAAATTTCAAAATAATAAATATAAGAATATCGAACGTAAATTTATACAACCATGCTCAAATGTATTAGACACCTTACGAATTTATGTACGTACATACATATATAGTTTAGTCAAAAGAGAGGTGAGGAAAATAAAACTGTTGTGAAAATTATGTACAAAGTGTTATTTAGTAATATAGTACAATTTATCAATATTTTGTCGCTCCGCCCTTGGCCTTAATGACAGCTCGCGCTCGTCGAGGCATACTTGCTACTAAATTGTAACACTCTGCCGGTGGTATTGCAGCCCATATTTCGCGAATTTTTGTTGATAATTCTGCTTTTGACAGGCATTTATGTTCCGTGATCTTAGTTTTTAAGATACGCCACAAATTTTCAATGGGCGACAAATCGGGACTTTGTGGCGGCCAATCCAATACCTCCACTGTGTTTTCTTCGAACCAACGCATTACAGCTCCCGATTTGTGGCAGGGCGCATTATCTTTTCTTTCTTTTCTTATTCTTTTTAGCACAGACGGTTCTAATACTTCCTCCAACATGGCTAAATAGCGTTGGCTATTCATCCGTCCATCGCACAGGTACACATCTCCAACACCGTATGCAGACATACAACCCCAAACCATGGTACTACCACCTCCAAATTTTACTGTGGGAATGATACATTGTGGTTCATAAGCTTCCCCTTGCCTACGCCGAACGTATAGCGTACCAGGTAGTCCCCAAAGCTGCCAGGCAAAAGAAGAAAGTTAGCACTTAGACAGGATTAATTTTGTTTAATGTTACATGTAGACTGAATTGCATACAACGATAAGAATATTAGTCATGAAGATGTACTTACATACCTCGATATTCGATTCATCAGACCAAAGAATCTTCGACCACTTCTCGATTGTCCAATTTTCATGTTTTTTGGCCCATATATACCGCTTCTTTTTATGAGCGCCAGTTAAAAGCGGTTTACGTCGCGCTTTTCACCCTCGTAAACCAGCACGCTGGAGACGCCTTCTCACTGTTTGCGCAGAAACTGTTACGCGATAACGCTGTTTCAGCTCACTGGCGAGCTGTTTCGACGATTTTTTCCTATCACTGAGAATCAGTCTTTGTAAAATTCTGTCTTCTCTAATCGAGGTACAGGGTTTTCTGCCACTTTTTGGTCTGTTAACAAACGACCCACTCTCCTAATAGCGACTAATGGTTGCACGGACTGCACATCGCGAACATTTTTTTTTTGCAATTGCAGCTATTGATAACTTCTGGGAATGCAGTAGCACTATTTGGGCGCGTTCCCCTACCGACAACTCGCGTGTTTTAGGCATTTTTCTTCAACAAATAACTGACAACGTGAAAAAATAGAATAATCTAATTGATCTCTACTACAAACTCACAAACGCACGTTGCTCACACACTGCTAGAATGACACTAAATTTCTAAAATCCACAATTTCCCCTTTCCACCTATTCTTTTCAATAGGGGATTAACTAGGGTATTCAGAAACGCATTTCTGTAAATACCATTAACTATTTTTACGGTTAATTTCCGTCAGACTTGGATAATATCGAGAATAAGGGTTTTTACCTGGGGTGTCTAATACATCTGAGCATGGTTGTATATTGCAAGATCGTTATATGCAGTCCCTGGCCAGGATATTAGCGCCACTTTAATATAATTTTTAAATTTTCTTTATTTCATTTAATGTAATTCGAAACGGGAATAAATATTGCTATCCACTACTAGGAAAAATTGGAGTTTCTTTTTATTTATTGTGGAGGCAGGTTCTTTTAAGAGCAGTGTAAATGGTCATTGTAATAATTTAGTAGCTAACACTCGACAGAATTTCAGTTTATGTTCCTTTGTGACACGGTGTAGGTTTTCTTCGCCTTAAATTAGTGGGTTTATTTATAGTCTACGTGTACTTCTAAGAAAAAAAATACAGGTTTCGGTAATTGTTTTGGAACCGCCCACATCCTTTCACTCGTCCTGTAAGCGATTTCTTTTAAGGATATTGTGAACAGTCATCGTAATAATTTAATAACTAATATTCGACAGAATTTCAGGTTATGGTCTTCTGTGACACTGTGTGGGTGGCGCTATAATTTTGACCAGGGACTTTATGTAATACAGTACCGCGGAATTAATTTAGGTCCACTCGCATTTCTTAGAAATATTTAGAGCTATTTTTGGCATTACATATATTATATGCTATGTATATTTATAAATAGGTTTTTTTTTTACTGTAGCTACCAATAAATACTTTATTATTAGTTAGTAAGTAGGGAGAATATATTTTTTGTTGTTAAAATATCTTCTTTTATAGTACTGGCGATAATCCCTTACAACAACTACAAAATTCCCCAGTATTCCAACCACCACTAAACACCATCCTCGGGATTAAACACAATTATAGGGGGTTACTTTTGCACCTGTTTTTCGTCGCTCTAAGTGCAGCGTTGTATGCGTAAAATGAAAGTTTTATTGTAGACATCGGGCTTTTGAAATGTTGTAATTACTTTTAAAATATTGCGACATTTTAGTTTCTTTTTTTCTGTTGTGTTGTGGGGGGTCGCAATTTTCGAAGACATTGTAAGTCCAAAACAATGTGGGTACAGAGACTTTATCAAAGACCGGGAACTATTCTCATCGAGAAATAGCAATACGAGAGCGTGTTTCGCGCCAAAAAGCGGACAGGGTGGTAAAGTTACAATTGCAGAAAATCTATCGTCCAATTCAAGCGGTCGCATTCGTTGTGGACGAAGGAGAAAGACACGGATCGTCGAGACGGATTAATTATTAAAAGATCGTTAGGGAATAGACAGCGACTTATTAGAGAGGTGCTACGCATTTCAGAAGCAGATAACAAAATATCGAGACGAACTTTGCAATCTCGATTATATGAGGAGAAAATTTATAGTCGTCCGCCAGCGAAGAAGAAACAAGATTAACCGAGAGGATGAAAATGAGGTTGCAATGAGCGAAACGGCATACAAACATCACGATTGGGGATTGGAGAAAAGGTATGCATCATTATTTTAGTTCATAAAATATTACACGTTCTTAGTAAACTTAAAAATTGAATGAATATTTCCTCTTTTCAAGGTTGTATTCAACTTAGAGGCGATAGTGGAAATTTTCGCTTCACTAGGAGAAAACCACACAGCGTTTCCATGAACATGCAGTGCTTAGAACAGTTAAACATCTTCCAGCTATTATGATTTGGTTCTGCATACCAGGAAATGTGGGGTGGGTATTATGTCAGAGATACAAGGAGCCAAGTACAGTACAAATCTGTAATGGAATCAGTACTAATTCGATACATCGATTCTTTAAGTCCTGGAGATGTTTAAAAATTTATACAAAATGGTGCACCACGACAGAGCAAAATCAAAAAAAAGATTTGTTTTCTGACAGCGACTTACAGGTCTTGCCGCGTCCAGACAATTCTCCGGACCTAAACCCAATCGAAAATGTATGGAATAGTTTAAAACAGTTTGTTGACTCAGTTCGAAATCCGACCTCTAGCCGTTTGAAAACAAAATATTGAAGATACTTGGTGCAATAGTCAGGATTTAAAGGAATTAACTGTGTCCTGTATCAGAGGCATGCCGAGAAGAATGACCGCTGTGATCAAAGCAAAGGGTGGCTTAACGAAATATTAATTTATATTTAAAAATATATATTAATGTTTCTATTGCAATGTTAATAAACAATTCTTCACGTGAAGTCGTTATTTCGCGTAATTCCTAAAAAAATATAACCAAAATTTGAACTTATATTGGTGGCCTAATTTTATTCCGTGGTACTGTACATAACACACATAAATAACTTAATTTAAAAAGGTAAATAAGACCAGACCTCTTACCACATCAATACTCGCTTCCCTGTACGTATTTTTATTGCTTATTGTTTATTATTTCATTTCATTGATCACAGAGGACTAGAGATGATCTTAATTATGATTTTGTATTCACAGTGAGAAAGCAAACGGTGATTTTGTATTCACAGGTATTTTTAAAGGTGATTGTAATCAAAAAAGGTAAATAAAACGCATTTCCACATCTTTATTCTTATTCTGTATACATATTTCGACAACTAAGTTGTAGTAATCAGCGTCACACCTGGATCCGTGAAAAAACTCGTGCAATACAATTCCGCACTACTTTCGCTTCCCAAGCATCGAATTCACACTGCGTGTGCTGGTTAGCGGGGAAATTGTGCGCGGAGTTGTTCTGTGCGAGTTTTTTTTCGGAACGATTCGCCTTTCCGGTTATATCTCGAGAGCCGGGCGTCACAGCGGGTCCCAGTTTGGACGTGTCGATTCCCTCGAGATTCGAGCCAAAATTCGTCGCGATTTTCGCTAGTCGGAAAGATTTTCGATCCGGAAATTACTCGGAGGTTTTCGGACGCGCTCAAGATGTATGCGTGTAAATGAAGTAAATAAAGTATTCAAGACGCGGACTACTTCCGCAGGTTAGGAGATAAATTGTAAATAATTAAGCAGGACGCGGAACAGGTCCGCACTTAGAATTAATTAAGGATTCGTCTAGATTTAGATAGAGTTGAGAATTGAGATATTAATGCTAGGACATCCGATGCAGTGCCACAAGCGGAAAACCGGATTTTTAGGGCAAGAATTTTCAAAAGAATTAAGTTTTATTAAATGAAGTGTGCGTATGATATTTCGCCGAGAGTACATCTTTTCTCTGCGTGTTTTTTTTTTGACGATACCATGTTTTAGACGACTTTGTTTTCGAATATCTCTGAAACCGAAAAAGAAATGATTCTGAGTTCGAGATTTTCTAAATTAGGATGTCTAAATATCTCAGGAGTCTCTGTGTTGCTGGATCCGTGGTATACTGGCACAGAACAATTCCGTACAACCTTCCGGCTAATCACAAAATACACACTGTGTATTAGGTTTTTAGCAGGGAAAGATGTGCGAAGTTTTACAGTCATTCCAGGTGCCACACCGTGATTAATTATCTGATGATGATGATGATCACAGCTTAGTTGTCGAAATACATGTAGAGAATACAGACGTTATTGTGTAGAGGGGTTTTATTTAGCTTTTTTGATTAATTCAACTAATTATAGTCTTTATTAAAATCTGCCTTTATAAATAACTTAGTTCATATTATACATGATGGTATTGAAACAAAAGAATTGTTAGAGTAACTATTATTAAAGAAATGAATCACAAAAAACAATTCGTGTGGACAAAGTCATTACATTAAGTAGGTAATATACCCATGTATATATAGGGCCGTCGAGATAAGTCCGGAAAATTGCGTCTTAAAGGAAAGCTATTAAAATCTAAGACAAAAATCAATTTGTACGAAACTTGATGCAAACCATGGTGATATAAATAATAATATTATTCAATGTAGACTCCATCAGTTGCCACAACCTGCACGATCCTGATCCAGAACCGACTGCATGCACTTTTTAGCTCCACCTTGTCCATGCTGGTCATTATTTCTATGATGTCCTTCAGGGCGTCTTCCTTATGAGGTTCTGAGTTAAGTTTGACTCAGTTACACCCCTCGAATGCAATAAATAAGGGGATTGCAATCGGGGCAGGAAGGTGATCACAAGTCGGGGGGACCAGTGGTAAGGCAGGTTACTGTAAAGTCAAGCCTGAATTTTCCCCACCTTGTATGCCGATGCTGAATCCTGCTGGAACACATACTCTCTTGAAGCGACCACCTCATCCATCCAAGACTTCACGACTGTTTTCAACACGTTGATGTACCTGTCGTCGTTCATCTCGAGACCTTCGAAGAAACGGGACGGGATTACTTCTCTCGCGTTGTTCACATCACAGAAGCGGGAAAATTTCTCTGCATGAGGGTAAGAACTTCGGAAGCATCCCGGCAGACCCAGTCTTGGATATAGTTCTGTCTGGATTCTTCCCGACCGTGACGAATTTCAAAAAGCGTTGCTTTATATCTGAGTGATATAAAACTCTTCGATTAATCTTTATATCCATCTTGTTCTCCTCAGTTAACAATCGTCGGTTTCTAAGAACGAAAGATTTGTAATGCAGATCGTGTAGTCGGACCGGTAGTTGACCTTGCGACGTTCATTTCTTTTGCCAATTTATTCATGCTGCACGCAAAATTAGACTAGATCTCTTTTTGTGACTTGCGCGCTCAAACGTAATCTCCTCTGAATTGTCAGCCTCTTTAAGTTTCTTCTTTATTGTGTAAACTAGAGGGTTTTTTTTGTATTCAATCAAAAAAATCTTGCTGGGCAATTTTTCGGCGCGGCGAAATTTCAGCTGAGAGATACTAGTGGTAATAGACGGAAAATTACTGTAATTTTATTAACAAAGTTTGAGAAAGACTTGTGAGTTTTTTATAGTTTTTTTTTATTGTAAACTTCCCTTATTCCAAAGCCCCTTAAAGATATTTGATGTTCTTGTACATTTAAAAAATTGCTGGTAATCTGGTTCAGTGGATGGCATCTTTTCAAATAGACACCCATAATGTCTCTATTTAAAGGTTGAACTTTAAATCGTCTAACATTTCTTTATTCAAAAAAATAGTAGCTAAACTTTGAACAGTTGTTACAGAAAATACCATTCAAATCTTTTTTCTTGTTCTTTATGTTGTGAATCCTTTGTATATTTGAAAATGGGTTTTTAGTAAAAATAATATAACTGTGTTAATATCTAAGTTATATTATGTATACATATTTTGACGTTTTAGGACGATATTTCGTATCACACATGCTTAGTGCCGTGTCGTAGGACTAATCAAAAAAGGCAAAAAACCTCTTACCATGTCGCCCGTACTTCGTACCGTATATTCGCGTTTCGACAACTAAGTTGTCATCTTCAGCAAAGTATTAATTATACAGTGTCACACTTATGCGTTATAAAGCTAGCACAAACAAATTCCGCGAATTGCTTCCACCAAAACCAAACATACACTACATATTTTCCATCTTCAACTTTAGGAAAAAGGCAAATGCTAATACTAGAGTTGAAGCTAATGCCATCTGACTGAACCTACCATAAATAGTTTGACCATTTTTTAGCGTGCATAAACACATCTCGTAAAATATCTTCTGCTCTATTGTTTTCGACATTTTCCTTATTTGTATGAAGTCATTATTTGTGTGTTTAAAAATGTACATAATAGCAATGTAACGTGGAACTGTTAAAAAATTCGCTGCGCAAAGTGTATATACGTATTTGTCGTTCTAGTTTATATACTTTGGAAACAAATTTTGACGGAAATTGACTCTATGAGTCGTATTTATACATTTTTATTAGATGTATTAAATATATTTTTGAACTAATTAAATTTTAAGCTTCTAACATTATTTCTTTTCTTTCCAGATGATGCAAAACACCAATTCCGCACCGCTGTTGAAAACAGTTAACGGTCAAAGACCAATACCTGGAAATAAAGTGAAAATATTAAGCAATGTCGTCATGCCAAATAATGTCGCTGGTCCTAGTAATGTGCTGCTGAACAAAAGCACTAATCAACGTTTCTACCAGCAAAAGAATGTGGGAAATGGTACGGCAAAATACCTTAATAAGCCGGTCGCTGGTATACCGAAACCTCAAGTTCCCCCCAAAAATAACCTGCCAGATAAAGCCCAGCAGAAAATCATTTACACCTCTCACAAAAATCAAATTAAAACTTTGTCCGGAGTAGCCAGTTACACGGCGTGTAAACCGGGCATTAAAACGCTAAATCCGCAAAATAAAGGTACACCCGGGCAGGTGCAAAAGACCGGCTCCGGTTTGAGAACTATACCTCCGCAAAGGCAACATAATAAACCCCCAAGTAAGCCCAATTATATAGGAAAACACGCGGTGCAGGCACAGAAACTGAAACAATCTGTACAGAAAATGAAACACATCAAGCAGGGTCCCGGAAATGCATATCAAAATCGTTTATCCCAGTCGAATCAAGTTACATTTAACCAGGCGCTAACGGCGCAGATTTTGGAGACGCTACAGAGGGATAGTTCAAAAAGTAGTTCTTGTTTTGAATCGTCACGTTACGAATCCAGCTATAGTTACAATGAACCCCAAAGATCGCAATCCGAAAACTCGAGGCCTGTAGAGTATAAACCTCAATCCAATTTGGACACGTTATCATTCGTGTGCCAAGCCGTGTTATTAGATCACAATTACAATGCGACTTTACCAACTGATCTGCCTGTTACGCAAAGTCCGTCACAGATGAACGGCATAAGTAATTCGTCGCTGTATTCTCCCGGAAGCAATAAGAGACAGAGACCTAGTCTGACGCCAACAAATACCCTTTCGAGTTTATCAACTGGATCTTTGCTACCGAGCAATACGAGTCAAGACGACGATGCAGCTTCTGATATTAGTTGCACGAGCGATAGAAAGCAAGAATCCGAAGGGGAAGAGACCGACACGGCACCCGAAGCCGAAGCGGTAGCGAACGACGATCAGTTCGATCGTTACGGTGATTATGTAACGAGGTGCATTTGCGGCTTCATACACGACGACGGTTATATGATAGAGTGTGATCAGTGTAAGGTTTGGCAACACGTCAGGTGCGTCGTCAGAAACAAAAAGGTTCCCGATGATTACTTGTGCGAAGAGTGCGATCCGTCTAAACCGACAGATAGGCAGAAGGCAAGAGCTGCTCAGCAGCAGTGGATGAGGGAAGTTCAAGAACGGGACGCGAGAATTCGAAAGGAACAGTTGAAAGACACTTTAACTGATAGTGATTCTTCGGACGGTGAACAGCCGTCTAACAATAATATTAGTTTGACGACTAAAAGTCGAAGAAAACCGGATTTAAAGCAACGGCAAAGAAGGGAAAGGGAGAAAAGGCAACTAAAACGGAAAATAACTAAAAGAAAGATCAAAACCTTGAATAAAAGCACCAGCGAAGATGAGAAACAACAGATGCCACAGTTGCGGCAGTGGATCGACAACTATGAAGAAGCCGTCACAAATCATTACTCGCCAGAACTGAGGGCCAGAATTTCAAGTATAAGAATAAACGGCGCCCATTCTGAACTAATGGGACAGGTCGATCCGCAAGTACAAAAATGCAAAGTTCAATACAATCCATCCGGATTGAAGTATCTGATAGCGACCATGCATCTGAGTCCAGAAACTCCTGTGATTGAACTTCGAGGGAAGTACATGCTATCCACGCAGCATCGAACTTCGAGTCACTTAAGTAATTTGACGACAAGGCAGCAAAGACCCGGACCATTTCTATTTTTTTATCGCCTGAACAAAGACAACACCGAAGTTTGTGTCGACACGCGAACATACGGAAATATTGCCAGATTTATAAGACGTTCTTGCCAACCCAATGCCGAATTGAGACACTGTATAGAGAAAGGAGTCTTGCATTTGTACATAGTAGCGATAAATTCGGTTGATAAAAATGCCGAACTTACAATAAAACATGAATCTCACGATTTGGCGGCGGCCGGGGCGACAGACATACCTTGCGCTTGCGGAAATGCCGATTCTTGTAATTTGAAAACGCGAAAGAACGGCGATAATATTTTCGAAACGAATCATAGGAAGAGAAGAGGCCGAAGAACGAGTTCGATCACGGTTGATAACACCAATACGGTTCCCGTAAAAGTTAAAGAGGAGCAACCGCCCGAAGAGAAAGATGAAGTTAAGCAGGAGCCAATTACCAAGACCGAAATCAAGGAAGAATCTGAAGCCGAGGAAGAAACGGTCCAAGTTGAAGAAACCGTCGTTAAAGTCGAAGATGTTGAGATTAAGAACGAAGCTTCAGAAGAAGAAGATCAAAGTAAACAAGCAAGCCCACCTTTAGTTTCGAACAGGCGATCTTCGCATCACAAGAACGACAATGAGGAGAAGAAAGAAGCGACGTCCGCCGAAGACAAAGAAAAGAATAAAAAATTAAGCAGAGAGGAAAGAAAATTGCAGGCAATAATGAAAGCTATTGAAAGGATGGAGAAACAAGAGCAGAGAAAACAAGAACACCAAGCGAAACAAGCTCATCGAAGAGAATCCGAACCAACTCCTCACAAAGACGATGAGAAAACCGTCAGCAAAGGTAAAAGACGAAAACGTAAGGGACGAACACGTACTCTAAGTACGAACTCGCAACATGGGAGAAGAAATCGGTTAAACTCTGCCGATTCCATTCATGCGACTTCCAGCGATGACACTTTGTTATCCCCCAATGATCAGGCAATCGATCAAAGTTCGCCCAGTAAAGCAGCCGGTTTGTTGTTAGCGTTGGCAAATGGTGACAGAAGCGATACCAAATCACCCAAATCACCTGAACGTATCCGCGACACAGATTCAAATTCGAATTCGTCTCCAGAAACTCCACTATCTTCGGCGTGTCTACTGGTGGCAGCTGCAGTTGAACCGTTGGAACCTGGATTTAAATTCCCTAAAACGAAGAAAGGCTTGATGAACGAATGGTTAAATAAGGGAACGGACATAGTACAATCAGCCAGCGCAATATCCCCATCATCACTGACAGCTCATATAACTCCAACGGAAAACGCCTATGATACAAGCACGGGATTTTACACTCCGAGCAAGAACCTCGTCGCTCTGGCTCAAGCGGCGACATATTGTGATACATCGCAACCGCGCGGAAATGCAAAAAAGCGGTGGTTAAGGCAAGCTATAAGTGAAGATCAATGTGATAGTCCCAGCAGTAGACCCGAATCACCACCCGCGTCTGAGATGGTCGCCCCACCGAAAAAAAGAAGGTTGCCGCGGGAGTCTCTCTCGTCAGAAACTGAACAAAATGTTTCCCATGCTAATTTGATTATGTTGCAAAAAAACGAAGGCGATGTTTCTTTAGACCTAGCGGTCAATCAGGAAAACGATAGCTTGCAACCTTTAGAATCGGATAATGCAGACATTTCTGTCGATCTAAAACACGAGTATAGTAAAAACGTCCTATCGGAATCTCAAGATTTAACGAGAAAAGAATTGATTTCTTTATTAGATCCTAGATTAAGTCGTGATAGAACAACAGGTTTACTTTCAAATAGCGACCACTTAGTAGGAACAGTCGAGAAAACGCTGAGCTTCCTCGGATTCGACGACAAGAAACCGGAACAAGTTACACCAGCTAAGCGTAAGGTATTAAAATTCTAATCAAAATACTCCAAATTGTTTAATCTATTCTCTTCCTAAATTGTAGTTATCAATCACAGAGTATCGACAGCGTAAAAAACTGAACTCGGATAACAATGAAAAATGTCAAGAAGAAGGAACTATTGAAGAGAACAACTTGTCACAGTCTCCTAAGCCGATCAGGAATCGTTCGAATAGTTCCAGTAGTGCTTCTTCTTGTGCCACCTCTGATGATGAACCGGCACCGGTCGAAACTCCTGGGAAAGGTGAGATTTAACTTCAAGTCACTTAGTACATGTTAGAAATTTCATCGCAACACGTTAAATGTTAGTTTCGTTATGATCTAAAATAAAACATATAAGTTGATTTTTAGGGAAGGGATTTATAAAGCAAAAAAGTTGTAATTAATTTTGAATTCGGTTTTAGCCTTCAACCATCTTTCGTAGCGATTTGTTGTTTTTCCAAAGCATACCAAACGTTCTTTTAATCGTTAAAATTGTATTGGGTTGGCAACTAAGTACTTTCGGTTTTTACTGATAGAGAGCGTTGCTTTATTTTTTGTATAACGTATGTTAGTGCTGTACTTTACCGTTTGTCGCGTGATACTAGTCACAATGACGTAACTTCAGAAGCAAGTAGTGTGTGATTTTTATTAAAGCTATTAATTGTGGGTTAATTTTAAATTGAGTGCAGAAACGAACATTTTCGACATATTTTACTATTTTATTTCCGCAAAGGAAAGAAAGCTGCTGCGGCTCACAAAAAGATATGTGAAGTTTATGATGCTAATTGCTTAACAGAGCGCACGTGTCAGAATTGGTATAAAAAATTCCGTTCTGGAGATTTTTCCCTCAAAGATGAGCAACGTTCTGGTCGGCCTACTGAAGTTGATGATGACCAAATCAAAGTCATAATTGAAGAGGATCGTCATATAACTGTTCGAGAGGTTGCGGAGAGGCTACATGTATCGCACACAACAATTGAAAAACATTTAAAATGTCTTGGGCTAGTTAAGAAGCTTGATATTTGGGTACCTCACGAATTGAAAGAAATTCATTTAACACAAAGAATCAACTTTTACGATATGCACCTTAGACGAAATGTAAACGACCCTTTCTTAAAAAGAATCATCACTGGTGATAAAAATGGGTCCTGTACAGTAACATAGTTCGAAAACGATCATGGAGCAAACACGATAAACCAGCTCAAACCACATCGAAAGCTGAATTGCATCCAAAAAAGATCATGCTGTCAGTTTGGTGGGATTACAAAGGTGTTGTGTTTTTTGAGCTGCTTCCAAGGAACCAAACGATCAATTCTGATGTTTACCGTCAACAATTAATAAAACTGGATGAAGCAATCAAAGAAAAACGGCCAGAATTGTCAAATCGGAAAGGTGTAGTTTTCCACCAAGATAATGCAAGGCCTCACACATTTTTGGCAACTCGTGGGAAACTATTGGAGCTCGGCTGGGAAGTGATGCCACATCCCCCATACAGCCCTGATCTAGCACCATCTGATTACCATTTATTTCGAAGTTTGCAGAATTCTTTGAATGGTACAACTTTCACAAATGACGATGACCTTCATTCGCAGCTGGTTCAGTTTTTTGCTGATAAGGACCAGAAATTTTATGAGTGCGGAATCATGCAGCTGAAAGAAAGATGGCAAAAGGTCATTGAGCAAAATGGAAAATATATAATTGATTAAAAACTATTCTTTGTTTAAAAAAAAGTGTTTTATTTTATACTACAAAACCGAAAGTACTTAGTTGCCAACCCAATATATCTTTCTTTATTATTTAATAATTTGTAAAATCGAATTTCTTAAAAGAATTTTTACGATCTAGGATGGCGACATTCGATAGTGTTAAACCAAAGAAATAATTGGCCTACATTATTCATAGTTAATACAAATAAATAAACTTTGTGAATTTTATGTAAAATTAATATTTCTTTTCAGTCTTGTCAGCATTTAATTCGGAACCTACTGAACTAGAAAGACAGCGGGAAAATGTTAGTTTACGATTGAAAAAGGCATTTGGTTTAAGTGTGGACGAAGAATCGCGAAAACCAGGTAAATAGAAATATTCAGTTAAATGCATATTTGTGCGATCGATATAGAATTGACTAATGACATATTCAACGTAACGAATATTATTTGTCCACTTTTTGATATGAATTAACTGTCGTTCCAGCATTGAACGTTGAAACATTACTAAAGTGTGATTTACCAACGCCAATTAAATCAAATATTCCCTTGTCAAGTCCCACATTTCCCATTCCAGGTAGTAGCGATCCCCTTCCCCCACCCCATCCTCCTTCCCAGTCATCAATTGTGACAGCTCAGCCTGAACAATACCACACCATAGAACCTTCGATCCAATCCGAACCCGTGAAACAAATCGAGACATGCTTGCAAACGGAAAAACCTATTCAAGCGTCACCTGTTCAAAAGGACGGTGGTGAATCTGTTATGTATTATACGCCGGATGAAGAGGAAATTGAAATCACCAACACGGCTGCGGAAAAAGAAGACAGTGCTAACTACGTCCCCCCATTCAACAATCCACTTTATCCTAACAGTACTTATACTAATTATGGATCTGTAATAGGTAAGTTTCATGTTTGTTCGTATCACATCAAAAAAAGGCAAAAAATGAGCGTTTGTGTGGTCTTCAAGTAGAGTGTTTCGCTGTATATTTTGTGTAGCTTCGTGAATCAACGTATGGCACTTTAATTTTCCGCTGGTGATGACAACTTAGTTATCGAAATGTGCTTCCATAAATGTGGCTAAGGTCTTTTTACACTTTTATCATACTCTCCTTTAATATAAATTCTTTTGGAGACTGCGGGTAATTGAATAATAAAAAGAAGCAAAGGAATGATGTTTATGTGGTCTTCAAGTATAGTGCTTCGAGGTGCTCCACTGTGAGCCAATGTACGATGTTGTTTAATTTTTTTTGCTGATGATGACAATTAAGTTATCGAAATATACATCCATGACGAAAATATTAATGTGGCTAAGGCTTTTGCCGCTATAATACGCTCCCCTTAAATATAAATTCCTTTGGAGGTTGTGGCTAATTGAATAATCAAAAAGGGCAAGAAAATAGTGTTTTCGCGGTCTTCACCTAGATTGTTTCGCGGTTTATTCTGTACACCTCTAGTGTGAGCCAATGTACGATGCTAGTTAATATGCTGCCGATGATGACAACTTAATTGTCAAAATACGAATTTAGGGCACAAATTATTAAACAGCTTCAAACACAGCTCAGAATCATCAACTCATTGTTGTTTTTAATCGAATGTGAAATGTGGTACCGGGTTTTTGCTATTTTAACACACTACTTAAATACAAATTCAATCAAAAGCGGCAAAAAAGAGCGTTTGTGTGATCTTCGCGAGTGTTTCGCGATTTATTTATTCTATGTAGCTATACTGCAAACAAATGTATGGTGTTGTTTAATTTTCTGCTGATAATGACAACTTAGTTGTCGAAATGCGAATATAGGACATACTTTAATTTGGCATAAGGTTTATTACCATTTTAATACACTACTCAAGTGTAGATTCCCTTGGAGGCTGTGGCTAATTTAATAATCAAAAACGGCAAAAAAAGTGTTTGTGTGATCTTCAAGAAGAGTGTTTCGCGGTTTATTCTCTGTAGCTTTACTGCGAGTCAATACAGGACACTATTTAATTTTCTACCGGTGATGAAAAAAAGTACGTACAGTGATGTGGTAAGGGTTTTTTTTGCCTTTTTTCGATTACGTTTTATTTAAATTATGTTAGTTTTTGAGTGTATATCTTCAAATGCATTTATACCAACAGAAATTTTAATGTTCGCTCTTTTTGTTTCAGACGACGACGCCCCTTACGAAGGCAGAAACCCATCACCCCCACCTGACCTGGGTGGTATGCCATAGAAAGAATCGTAATCAAATACATAAAAAAAGGAACGGTAGCAGTGCGAATTTGTTGACGAGGTTTAAAACTCAAAAAAATAAATAACGGTGAAATGTGCAATCAGTAAATAAGTTAAGTTACATAATCCAAGTATTAGTTTGGTCTGAATTATGCGTGTGTAAATAATCGACGAGAATCGCAAGAGGAGATTTGGCTGTCCGACTGGTCGAAGTTCATGTGTATACATACATCTTATCTTTAAAGAACGCATTAATTTTGTTTCCCTTTTTTTTGTCTGTACCTATAAATATGACCCGCTTTGTGTGTTTTTTTATGTACATAATCTAAGTTGTTTTTATTTTTGGAAGTTTATTTTTCATTGTATAAATGGAAAATGTAGAAAAAAAAGAAGAGTTCATTGAAATGAAGTAAGCATTACATTATAAATTATATACGAAAACAACCCAGTGACTAGAGTCGAATGTCCAGACTCGGTGACCTATGTGTTCTATATATTTATATATAAATATACATGTGTGCATATATGTATACGTATATATACAAATATATGCTTAATATATTTGTTTTCTTGTAAATAATTCTGATGCAATACTCAGGCACTGAGTCGACGTTGCTCTGATATGTAATTTTTTTTTTTTCGTTGTAAAAGTACAAAATTATTTACAAATAAGGGAAAAGATGATCTCCAATTCTACTCTAGAATGTTTTTTTTTTTTTTATTTCAGTAGATTAAGATTATTAATTGTTGGGTTGTAGTTAGGCTCTGTAGAAAAAAAGAAAACATTGATGAAAAGAAATTTGTTCTAAGAACAAGAAAGCCGTTTTTGTTTATCCTAGATGATAAGATAGTATATAAATATATACATATAAAATTACATATTAGTCTTCTGTAGGTCAGTTATGCACCTACTTTAAATAGAAACTAACATTTCCCAGTGAGATAAAAAGAGAAATTTTTAATATATTACTGTTACATCACATTTTCGAAATGTAGAGGAAACGTATAACTGACCTATATATCACCTTTGTAAATACGCCACATTAAGTGTGTAAATAGATAAAATATGTTTGTAAAATAAATTTGTACATTTCGTACTTTGTTGTTCTGGTGTAGTTATCGTTTTTCAGGCTATTTATTTTAATTTTTTTTTAAACACGTGTAACTGATATATCCCACAATCATCCAGATTTTCTTTTCCGTTTCAATATTAATTCATTTGCTAAGCATATATATACATATAAATATGTGGTTTGGGGTACATCATTAAACACGTAAATTGTGAATTAGGAGAACAGAATGAGGGGACGATAATATCGTAACTATCTTTCTTTCCAATAAGAGAGCTTTATTGTCTTTCGAGATGTACAAAAATTTTCTTAAGAAAAGACATAAAATTGTATAAAAATTAGATGATAAAAAGAGACAGTTTTTGATCGTAACTTAATCAGTATTAATTTTATAGAGATGTGAAATTTAAAAGGGGAGGGGACAATGAAGCTCTTCGAGCATTTTAATGGCGTCTGTAATAACTATTGTCAATGAGAAACCAACGATGATTAATTATTCAAAATAACTATTTTAATATATAACTTAGCTGTATATAATTTGATGTTGGTACGAACAATTCGTACAATTAATAAATATTAAATTATAGAAGTTCTGTATTGTTTTTTTTTTAATTATTTCTAATTTAATTATTCTTGTCGTGGGTTCTTCAACTTCAGTTTTATTAAACACCAGACATGTTTATGAAACGTTAGTTCTTTTGTATAGCATCAATATTTTAATATATAATATTGAAATTACCTGTCTTTTTCTTAATATATTACATACACTCCTCCGCCCTCTAGCTATTTTGTATTTTAATTTATCAGGTTGTTACATATGAAATGTCCGATCTTGTAGGGAATAAAAAAAGTCTAAATTAAAAAAAATATAAATATTTATTCTGCAAAATAGTCTCCATTTACATCAATAGTTTGTTGCCAACGGCCTGGAAGCTAAAAAATTCCCTTTGAAAAGAAATTAGGTTTTGACGGCTCACATATTGCTCAAACACTGCTATTACAGACTCCCGGTCAGGGAAGTCCCTATTTTTTAAGTGATTGTCTAAACTTCGGAAAAAATGAAAATCAGTTGGCGAAAGGTCAGGTGAATAAGGTGGGTGAGGGAGAATTTCGTAACCAAATTCCGAAAGTTTTTGGATTGTCTGTCGTGCAACATGAGGTCTTGAATTATCGTGAAGTATGGGTCCATGTCTATTGACTAGTGAGGGCTGCAAGCGGTTCAATTTTCCATGCATAGTTTCCAGTTCGACATAATAGAACGCTGCCGTGATCTTTTCACCAAGTTGCAAAAATGAATAGTGAATAATACCCTTACTGGTCCACCATATAGCCACCATAATCTTTCACGGGTGAAGTGATGCTCGTGCATGCTGTCTTGGTGCTTCACCTCGATCTAACCATTGTCCTGACCGTCTCCGATTATCATAAAGTATCCACTTTTCGTCGCACGTTACCACTCGATGAAGAAACGGTTCAACTTTCTGTCGATTAGCCAAAGAGGTAGCCACCTCTATTCGACGGAGCTTATTGGCTTCCGTTAATTGGTGCGGCACCCATCGATCGAGTTTCTTCACTTTGCCAATCGAAGAAAGGTGACGACTAATGGTGGCAATGGACACTTGAAATGTTTCTGCAAGGCTACGCACTGTTGTCGACGGATTACTTTCAACTTCTACACGCAGCTCGTCGTCATTAACGGTGCTACGCGCATATCCGCGAGGCTTATTTTCCAAATCAAAATTTCCCTCGCTGAATTTTTTAATTTTCTATAGAATATTTAATTTTATTAAGAGTTTTAAACAACTGCATTCTCACTCTCGCCGTTTGGGCAATTTTAAGAAAATATTGGTAATTAACTGATCTAGCCTTTACTTGAAAGTTAAACACAAAATTCGGTTGTGTGATTACGCAAAATATCTATTGAAAAAACTGTAAATTCTTTCGTCAGCACTGACTTCTTCAGACTCAAATGTAATTTCAACATATGGAATATATTCTAGTCAACTAAACATTTTTTAAGTTACTTAAAAAACATGATGTAGATATTGCTTTTCAAACTAACAATACGATAAGAAAATTTATTATATATAAGGGAACAATAAATCCAATAAATCGAGTCTTGTGGTGATTGCTCTAGGATATACATATATATATATATATATATATATATGTATATATATATATATATATATGGGTCAAGCTGGGAGATATATGGAAACAAGGATATCAAAACACAAAAGTTTTAATCATGACAACTATGCAGTACATTTAAATACTTACTTGTAATCGTTTTTTTAATTCAGAGTTCACCATTTTACATCGGAAGATAAAGAGCTAAAGTTATCATTATTTGAAACTTGTAATGTAATGTAATAATTTATTATACGACAAAGTAATTTGAACAATTCTCCCCCTTAAACTTATTCCATTGTAATTGTATATTATCTCTACACTGAAAATAGTTTACTTCACTAGAATATATATATTCCATTTGTGTTAGATTTACATTTGAATTTGAGTAAGTTACAGTGCTGACAAACGAATTGTTACATTTTTCAATAAAAATATTTTGTGAAAATCACACTGAGTTGTTGTGTTTCTTTTTTTAAAAGCGTATATTTACTTCACTGCACAATAGCGAAGATTGGCATTTTGCCTACTGTTATCTACAGAATATTTAATTTTGTTAAAAAAAATTGAACGCAAATACAGTTTCTCTTTCGCCGTTTGGGCAATAGTAAAAAAAGCGTATTCGTCGCCAGTTTACATTACAACTTGTTGAGATATCTCAAAAATGCAGTAATGAAAACGAAAATAATGAACTTTAAACTGACAAACATCCAAATTAGACAAATTATTTTTAAATTATAGACATCGATCTGGATCAAGATTGCTATATGTACTTTAACGTAAAAAAGCGGTGAATGAAATATTTAAGACAAAATATTGGCATAAAACGATTACTTATACCAAACTAGTGTTGCATAATTTTATTTGACAATAAAACACCATGGATTTTCATAGAAAATTTCAAAAAATTCGAAATATTTTTTGTCACATTTTCAACATTGATGGTCTCGTGTGAGGATTTTTGATTCAAAATTAATCATAGAATCATCCTACCTAACGATTATCTGTCAATTTCTGATCACCTACGTGGAAATATTGTTTTTGGAAATGCATCGTATTTATATACCATGTAGGTACTTTTTTGGTAAATATAAATGTTCAAATAATTATAAACGGTTGTATACCTTATGTAATATAAAGCAAATAATAGTGACAAAAAAAAATAAATTTTTCTGTAACTAAAGAATGCAATTATTATATTGTACTGTTTCTGAAAAACGTAAAGTTTGAACAATAAAACGAGGTTTTTTTTAATACATATATTTCTGGTATGGACATTTATAGAAAAAATGATTGGGAGAAGCTATAATACAGTGCAATAACCCTTCATTTTCTAAAGTTTTATTGCACTGCGTTATAGAAATGTATAATAGATTTCCCAAAATTACCAAACAAAGAAAAGACACTTTATTGATTAGAATGTGTAGGGGGCTTGGACCAATCAACACTTAATATAAGATGGTCATAACCGTGACCATTTAAAGCTGAAATAGCTTTTGCTGCATCGTTCCTGAACTTGAAATGTATATAAGCAAATCCCTTGCAAGCGCCTGTGTTTTTATCCTTTGCCAAATATAATTTTTGAATAGGACCGAACGGTTTAACCAGATCTTCCAAATCATTTTCAGTAGTTGACTCGCTGAGATTGGAAACACGAATTGCAGTTGTATCATCTCTCCTGGCCATATTGGAGTTATCTGTACGTTTGACAGCACCATCTCTCATATTTGGTGGTACATATTTCGAACCACCAGGCTTTCCTGTTTCTGGAGCATTAAAACCTAAGAATTTAAATTTAAAATGACTTAAATATAATAACAAATATTAATTTTACCACTCGAAACAGCTGGTCCTTTTTTATCGTCTGGCAGTTTGCCACCTATCAAAACAGTGTCTTTCCAAGGACATTTTGTTGTCCAATGCTCTTGACCACAAGCTCTACATCTGACGACGCTCTTATCTCCAAGTGCTGTTAAAAAAAATATTTAAATGAAACATTATTACCAATTTAAACTACTTACATTTCAATTTATCAATGGTGCTTTCATCTTCGGGCTTATTATCTTCTTCCTTGCTTGTAACATATTGCATGTAAACATCTTCACTAACTATCGTTGTAGCTGGATTTGGACCGGGTTTATCATTTGCAGATTCACCGAATTTTTTCCACGTTTTTCTAAGAGCAATCGATTTGGAAACGGTGCGTTTCTCGATTTTATATGTCCTAACGATTTTCACTTTCTTATCGTCTTCGTTGTATTTGTATTCGGTAACAATTTTGAAGCCATTTTCCCTAATTTCTGTTGGTGGAGGCAAAGCTCCTCCTTCCAACTCAACTTCATCTGCCCAGCTTGACTTTATTTCATCGGCAACAGGCATGATTTACTATTTGACTGACCAATATACGAAATATATTGCTAAAATATACACCACATGTAAACTGTAGCAAGTGACAGATAAATGACAGAAATACCTAATAATACCAAATTTCTCTGTGAATAACATGGTTGACAACCATAAAAAATGTCAAATGACGTTAATGACAGTATTCGATAGACTTTTAAACGTGATAATTTGTAATGTATAGAATATTCACGGCAAATTAATATTTAGTTCCGATTCAATACATATTAATAGTTGATTCTATACACTGCATTGATTTAAATATTTAGTAATTTTTGTTGATTGTTGAAATTGACATTTGTAATTATCAAAATCAGGTGTCTTTATTACCCACAGCAAAAATGAATTTTTAAGTATATAATAATGTAGTCTTTCTATTATTGGTAAGTAAATATATATAAAGACTTTTACAATTATTTTTTCTATATTTAAGAATTTTTAGACACCATGGAATACACAGCAGAAAATTTAGAAAAAGCTGTAACAGTATTTTATAGAACGGAGGCTTGTCAACAGGCTGAGGCCCATCAGTGGCTAACAGAAGCTCAAAATTCACCACAAGCATGGAGTTTTGTATGGGATTTGTTACACCCCCAAAGGGTTATATATACCCAAAATCTTGTTCTTATGTATTTACAACATTGTATCTTTTATAGAGTTCAGAAGTACAATTTTTTGCTGCTACAACACTACATACAAAAATTTTAAAGTTTTGGAATGAGGTTCCAGTTGATCATTATGAGATTCTCAAAAAAAGAATATTGGAATCTATTATAAGTTTTGCAATGGGACCTAAAATAGTTTTAAATCGTTTATGTATAACTGTAAGTTGTGAAAGATTAGTTTGCAATGATTACTAGTTACTTGTTTTTAGTTATCTGCATATATAATACATACTGTACCTACATATTGGCCAAAAGCTTTTGAAGAGTTAGTTTCTAGTTTTCAACCTCAGCATTTACCAAATGTAGAACCTGAACGTGTAGTATGGATATTATTAGAAATATTAACAGTAATCCCTGAGGAGGTGAGTGTAATATAATATTAATCAGACAGTAAAAATTCTCATACATATATATTTGTAGTTTCAAAGCACAACTTTAGCTATTAGTCAAAAAAATAGAGTGAAGTCTGTACTACAAGAAGTATCCAAAGACATTTTAAAAGTAGTAGAAATGTGTCTAATGCCAATACCAAATGGAAAGTAAGTACATTACGATAAGCATGTTTAAATATTATTTTTTTCATTTTTAGCTTTGAAATGTGTAATCTAACAACTTATTTGAATACTGCTCGTTGTGCATCAGCTTGGATCCAATTGGGCGGAGTTAATATCGATAGCTGTTCTAGAATAATGGATTTATTGACAGATCTCACATGCTTTGTATACTGGTAACTAAAACAATTGATCTTTATTGCTCTAAATATTTTCGTAAATCTTTTAGGAACAGGAACGATCAAGAAGAGATGGCTTCAGAAGAAATGGAAGTCGCCGAAGTTACTTTAGAAGCTTTAACTGCAGTAATACACCATCCTAACACCCACAAATATCGAAATTATATTATGAAACATACGGCGGACATGTTGCATAAATTCACTAAAATACTTGACAATGAAAGAAATTCTTCAGAACCAAATAATGTAATTTCTTCATTATTTTAAAGAATTAAATGTCTTAATTGGAAGTTAATATATAGGATTACACTCATTCTTTGGGGAAAAAGTACCTATCGATGTCGAATAAAGTAATCTCTGTACACAGCAACCATTCTTTAATGAATGATTTTTAGGGTCTTTGCTTTCTTTTATCTAGAATTTTATGGCACCGCGATGTCTCACCTTAATTTCACTCATTTTATCAACAAATTAAGCTTCTTAAATCTCTATAAACCACGCAAATTAAGTACCAACTTAATATGTGCACTAAACGTCAATTGTTTTTTAATAATTGATTTGTCATCGCCACTTTTTTGTTTCATGGCTAGAGTAGATGACATAAACATGGGCATTCGTGTATTGGAGGTATTTGAAGGTAATAAAATACACTCATGGACAAAATTAAAAAATATTTTTTGCAAAAACATAAATTCCGATGAATCAAATCATTTAAATACTTCGTATTAAACAGTGCAGTTTATTTATTAAATATTTTCTCCAAAATGAAGTTCGAACTGTTAGTTATTACATAGCATATTATAAATATAGGTATCGATGGTTATTTTTAAAAATAAGCTAACGCCATCTGTTACAAAAATACGCCATGACTTTCCAGACAAGCCTTTATACTCAGTGTATTGGATAATAGTAACGAAGGCATTTTATTTTAGTGATGATTTATTTAATTTTAGGACATTATGGCCAGTATCTACCTTTTATTGGCGGGCGTGGCTGACGCTCATTGCAAAGTGTTTATACAAAATTTACGCAATAGAAACTCCGAAGAATGCAAAGTCACAGAGAACCTGTTCACCTGCCTCTTGAAATGCTCCAATTTGCCCGGTTCATATCCAGTTGACGAGACTAGTAGTTCGATTACATTCGGCTTTTGGTATACTTTACAGGTGAGAAAATAACACATTTATAAAATTCCAATTTTGCTGCTATTTGCCCTAAGGTAAAAGTTAATTAACTTAACTTCGCGGACGGAAAAAAATTCAGTGAGCTGCAAAAATAGACAGTCAATTGCTACCTGCTTCTGGGCTTCCGGGCTGGAACTACTAATAACTACTGCACTGAAACTCTGTTTCAGTGCAGTAGTTGAGCACTGAAGATGTCCCATACAAATGGGTACGAAACGTCGGTAGATATACAAGTGACGCGGTTCCAGCCCGGAAGCCACGACCGCGGTAGTCTAGGACAGAAGATTAGACAATCAATTATTTTTAAAACTAGTTGTGATATCCGAAATTTGATTGGACGTTTTTAAGTTAATTGAATGCGAAAGCATTTATGTTATTTTTTATCACGAAAAATGAATGCTGTACCATTCACGTATAGTAAGTAGCTTTAGTAATGTTAACAAAAATGACTGCTTAGGAAGACAACTTAGTTATTGCAATATATATTCACAATTTAAAGTAACAGTGTTTAATGGTTCAGTTTTAACAGATTCGCGGGCGGAATGCTACAGTCACGTCCACCAACCTGTTAAAACTGAACCACTAAACACTATGTTACTTTAAATTGCGAATATATACTGCAATAACTAATTTGTCTTCCTGAGCAGTCATTTTTGTTAACATTACTAAAGCTGCTTACTATAAACTTTTTATATTTTTGATTGTAAATGTACATCGTAGATGTAGGAAAGTAATTGCAACAATAGCGAGTTCAATATTCATAGAGATTCAAGAAAACCGTCATATTACACTTGTATTTGCGGTCATACATTAAAAAAAATCCACACACTCATTGAACCTAAGCCAAAACACATTTTTTCTGTGTAAACATTATCGTAAGTCCAGGTATGACGCTGTGATTAACAATCTGCTGATGATGGCAACTTAGTTGTCGAAATAAGTGGTGAGGGGACTATTTTTGCTTCTTTTTTGATTAATTCTATTAACCACTATGTATATAGGAAGCCCCAATTTTTTTCTTAGTAATAATAATGTACAGGATATACTAAATGAACATTAAGATAAATTTTATTGGGGACATCTTACCGCATCAACGATTCTACTCTGTATATATATTTCTACAACTAAGTAGTCGTCATCAGCATACTATTAATAAACATAAATTAATAATACCGCGAATTCAAACGCGATACCGTGGTTAATAATCTGCTGATGATAACATCTTAGTTGTCGAAATGCGTATACAGAGTACGAACATTGATGTGACAAGGGCTTTTTTGCCTTTTTTGATTAAATAAATATTAGATAGCCATACATTTTGATTTATTCGCTTGTCTTTGAATTACATTAAGTTTAAATAAAGAAAATTGAAAAAGTTATCAAGGTGGCGCTAGTAATCTGGCCAACGAGTGTACTCCAGCGTTCCATGTCGTATTTAGTTAACATATTTAAACAAACAAGGAAAAGCAAGTAAAATCCCCGATCACATCAATGTTCGTATTTTGTATACGTATTTCGACAACTAAGTAGTCATCATCAGCAGATTAATCGCCGTGTCGTACCTGGGTCCGCGGTAAAACTCGCACAGAACAATTCCGCAACAACTTTCCCCGGCAACAACCAAGTACACAGTGTGTACTTCGGATACAGGGGGTTTGATTTACCTTTTTTGATTAATTTAAGTAACTACGGGCTCCATTAAAATTTACCTACGTTTTAAGGTAGTTTACACTAGTTTAAAATCACTTCCTTTATTTTCACTGTGCGCTACCGAACTTTTGGAGTTTGCTATTTATGCATTACCAAGCATATATTACTTTAGTACAGCTCGGAGTTTCTGGAATGAGCATTTTTGAAATTGAAAGCATCTTCGGTTCATGAAATGTTTTTAAATTACATTAAGCTCTTCTTGGTAAAAATCTTGTCGACCAGTGCAATTCGTAATCTGTTATGTCTAAATTGATTGCAAGCTTGATCGTTTCTATTTCGTTCTTTCGCAGGATGATGTTCTGTCTTGGCAAGATACTGCTTTGTGCGCTGAACTGCTACTAATAATAAAACCCTATTATCGAGAATTGGTTTGCATTATGATCCGAAAAGCTATGTACGAAAGTTCCGAAGAGAACTCCACGTGGACTTTAGATGACAAGGAAACATTTAGGTGTTATAGACAAGACGTAGCAGACACGTACATGTACTGCTATAACGTTTTAAACTTAGAAATGTTGGACATTTTAAGCACAAAATTAGACGAGGCATTAGAAAAGTGCACTGTAAATAGGGAACATTGGAATTTCGTGGAAAGTTGTCTGCACGCTTTCAGTGCGGTCGCGGAATGTATAGAATTAGAAAATTTGTTTCTGCCAGTATTAATGGTCACTTTAAAAAATATCCCGTACGCTGACTTGCACTTTAAGGTGTTATCTAGTGCGTTGGAAGCAGTTGGAGCCTATTCTGAATGGTTAACCGACCATCCGAACATGTTGGAAAACGTGGTGCCGTTAGTCATTTCAGGATTATCCAATCCCGACGTCTCGCCCAGTGCAACGATGGCTCTGAAAGATTTGACCCAAAATTGTCAAAAATACTTGCACCAATACGCCGAACATATACTGATGGCGAGTCAGGTAATCAAATTTTCTAACTCGTGATGCAGTGTTTGTCATTTAATTTTATACTTTTCAGTCAGCTTTGCAAAGTGGACAGTTGCGTTTGCCAGAACGGACACGATTGATGTACAGTATCGGAAAAATTTTAAGCATCTTGCCGATTGGTAGTATCATGCAATATTTGCAAATTATTTTATCGCCCTCCTTTGAAGAGATCCAATCGTTGATTAATTCACAACCGGTATGTAACAGTTGAATTATTATTTTTGTTGTTTTTACGTCTAGTACGAATCGTTTTATGAAATTTCACATCTCCGGCTTACATTGTTTAAATAAACTGCCTATCATCGTATATAAAATGTAAATTTGTGAGCGAATTTAAAACTTAGCAAACAAGAGTGCGAAAATAAATTATGATTTATTTTATTTCACCGTTCCCGAAAACCCTGTATAGTACATGAATTCAGTTTACTCACGAATATTCGCATATCTTTATTATGTTTTATTTCAACTCCCCCTTTATCGTATTTTATTGTTTACTTCGTAAAATATGTCATTTTATGATACATAATCTTCAAGTTCAATAGTGTCTATGTATTTCTAAAACCGTGGGAATGTACTCTTCTCGCTGCTGTTTATTAGGACGGAATAAGCTCTCATTTGTGTTATGCTAATTTCCCAACAGGGTCTTACTTAATTGATAAATAGAATTGGGATATTTTTCTCGCAGACCAAGATCGTAACAAGGCGAATGTACGAATAAACGGGCGACCTTGCCATGCATGCGTTATTTATATCACTTACACTACCGGTCATACTTATTTGCCCACCCCAATTTTATGTGTTTCCTAAAATACGGATTATCTTTCGAAAAATCTGTATTATAATTATTCAACAATATTATTAGTGGAAGTAATTCCATATGAATTTCTACGAAAATCTTAAATTGTTTATGATATATATATATATATATATATATATATATATATATATATATATATCGTAAAGGTGTCATAAATTGGAAAAATACCATAAATATTATATAGGCTAATCCCTACAGTATTAACAGTCTTACCTGCATTTCCGAAAGGTATTACCAATATTGTGTTATTGTACTAACTAATTACAATATTAGGATGTGTTATTCAAAAAGGAAAATAAATTTTATGTCAGTCAACGTTCATCTTTTGTTGCGAAAATAGTGAAATAGAGAGTTATTGTGAATATTTTAATGCAATGCCAAAGACGAAGGAATTATCTGTTGAAGTGCGTGCTATGATAATTTCATCGTACGGGTAAAAGTAATCGCGAAATAGCAAAAGAATTACGATTAAATCGCAGAATCGTTGATTATAACGTTAAAAAATTTGAAGAAAGTGGTACATTTTCCAACAAAAGAAGATCTGGACGACGCAAAGCGACGACATCGGCAGATGACCGGCATCTAATACGGATAAGTAGAGGCGATAGACGAAAAACAGCACCAGAAATTGCTGCTAAAATGAATAGAGCTCGCGCTAAACCAATTAGTGTGTCCACAGTACAGAGAAGGTTAAGGCAAGCGGGTTTATAAGGAAAAATTGCTCTGCGAAAACCACTACCACGAAAGCAAAACAAGATAAAACGACTAAATTGGGCTAAAGAACATAAGAATTGGACGATTGATCAGTGGAATACTGTGTTGTGGACAGACGAATCGAAGTTTGAACTTTTCGGTAGTAAGGCGAATATTCGTAAGAAGATCCGCAGGAGAAAGAGTACTGACAGAATGTATTGCGCCTACCGTAAAACATGGAGAAGGTTCAGTAATGATTTGGGGGTGTTTTGGTGGAAGATCTGTAGGCGATCTCGTAAAAATTGAGGGAATCCTAAGAAAAGAAGGCTACAAGGAAATTTTAGAAAATAACGCTGTTCCTTAAGGACTAAGGATTCTTGGCGAAAACTTTGTATTTCAACAGGACAACAATTCGAAACACACTTCTAGATTGTGTGGCGATTACTTGCGTCAACTAGAAGAGCAAGGGCAAATCTGTATAATGGTATGGTCAGCTCAAAGGCCTGATCTGAACCCAATAGAGCTTCTTTGGGAAGAATTGGACCGGAAGGCGAGAACGTGCTCTATGTACTGTGGGAACAACTTCGAGAAGCCTGGGCACAAATTACAGAAGATACACTGCAAAAATTAATTGAAAGGATGCCGCGGTTATGTGCCGCAATTATCAAAAATAAAGGTGGGCACATTGATGAGAGCAAAATTGAATAATAATTAATGATAAAGTTTTTATATAAGAAAAATGTAACTATTTTATGTTTATTTTACACTATTGTATTGGTACAATAAATAAATTTTCAGTACACATTTGATAGTTTAATAATTTTGGTTAAAACTAAGGGTGGGCAAATGAATATGACCGGTAGTGTATGTTCCGTTTTATAAATAACGCACTTTCATTATTCACAACTGTTATTGCGTGGCGCAAAATGGATAAGACTGACAAAATGTCTGCAACATGATATAAGTTTCCATATTGTCTCGGAAAGCAGCTGGAAAGGTTATATTTATAAAATGACAGCTGGATATCCGTGGATAATACACACGCATAATTAATCTTTAGAAATAGATAACGGATCTATACACGCGCCGTCCCAAATTTGTCTTAATCTGGTCAAATCGAAATCTTTATAACACTTTCGAACTTTTCTTCAACACGCATACTTTTTGTCACTTGTAACACATAGCAGTGAGCGTACATCGTTCACAATTCGCATTGACTCCGCTAACGACAACCCAGTGTTTTGAAATTTTTGCATTGACTCAAATAGGCCTTTACAATTGGCGTAAATTTGTTTTAAGTCAGTTTCAACGGAAGTATTTTCAAATCTTTCCTGTCTTTCTTTAATTACTGCAACTTCGTTAAGTTTGGATCATAGAACCACAGATTTTATTCGTTGGAAATTCTCGAAATAATAGAAAGCCGCTTTCAACCATGTTCCTCAATGTGCTGCAAGAATTTACTCTGATGGCTCAGGAATACCGGGGCACCATTTGTGGTATTCTCGAATTCGTTTGGGAGATTTCAAAAACACTCTTTTGATATTTGAAATTAATGCATCTACCTCTGGATAACATTGTCGAATACTT
The DNA here is from genome assembly GCA_031893035.1 of Dermolepida albohirtum. Lineage (NCBI taxonomy): Eukaryota > Metazoa > Arthropoda > Insecta > Coleoptera > Scarabaeidae > Dermolepida > Dermolepida albohirtum. The sequence goes on along the minus strand of JAVIWB010001555.1, from coordinate 29,966 downwards.
CGTGCTACAAGGTGTAAAGCACGAACTTTACATTAATCACTAAGGTTGATATATAACCCCTTTCCACACAGAATTACAAAAGTTAATGTGGAAAGGGGTTATATATCAACCTTAGTGATTAAGTTAATCAACCACAGGCTCCATCAAATTTAACAACGAACTTTGCACGTCACAAATAAAATAAAAGCTCCTCACACTTGTCTCTAAGGGAACGGCCTACATTACGCATTGTCACCATCGCTCACAAAATTTACAACCTCACAGTTACTTGTACTTATTTAATTTTGTGCAATTTTAGTTTTAAGAAACATATTGGTACACACACACATGTATATATTTGCTACGTTTCAGGATCCTTCGATCACGACCATGTTAATAACAAGACTGAAAATTATTAGTGCACTTTTTGTATCGCTACACGTTCAGGACAAAACGTCATCGGCAGTGCAACAACCGCTCTTAGTTATAGGACAAAATACGATGGGTTTATACAGCGCCATAGGCACTAAATATTGTAATAATACTGAAGTGATAGATGTGAGTGTTAACGTCTTGATCGAATATTAAATAATAGAAATCAAACTGAAGCTTGTTTTCAGGTATTATGCGGGTTATTAAAACATATAGTTACTACCTTAATAGACGACAGCAAGCCATTGATAAACGACATACTTCATCTGGTTGTCAGTATTTACAGGGAGGTTCCTCAAGCTAGCGTGCTCGGCTTGTCGCAAACGGTAATGTTGTTTGTTTTATGGTTTGATTTTGTTCCGTGTGAAGAACTGAATTTTGTTGTGTTTTTTTGTTGATTAACACGCTGCTCAGCCAATAATACTTTGTTAATTTTAAATACACATTACATGCTTGTACTGTTTCCACACAATAACATTGTCAGTCTCTCGTATCTACATATACCGGGTGTTTCGTGACATGACTGCCACAGCTTGAAGATGTGTTACTGGAGGTAAATGTAGATAACCCTACTAATGCAGATATTACATATTGTTGTTGATTCCGTTGTTATTAAAACGTCGGGGTGGCTGAGATGAGACTTGCGTCTACCACCATGATCCTCAATTAAAACAAGAGGCTAAAGAGTGGTGTGAACCCGGTACTTCGGCTCCGAAGCGCGTTAAGGTCCAGAAATCGGCCAAGAAGGTGTTAGCATCAGTTTTTTGGGATGCAAAAGGAATTTTGTTAGTGGGTTACTTCCACACTGGTAAAACAATAAACTCAGATTATTATAGTAACCTTTTGAACCAGCTGGATGTACAAATTCGTCAGAAAAAATCATTTTACAAGACAACGCATCGTCTTACACAGCTCAAGAAACCATCGCAAAAATCAGTGAATTAAAGTACGAATTGTTGAAACATCCACCTTATTCGCCAGATTTAGCTCCTTCTGTCTTTTGGCTGTTCTCGCATCTCAAACAATTCATGCGTGGAAAACGATTTTCATCGAACGAAGAGGTAATAGCAGCCGTGAAAGTGTATTTCGCCAGTTTTCCTGATTCTCACTTCAAGGATGTAAACCATAAATTAGAAGATCTCTAGAACAAGTATATTGAAGTTCAGAGAGGCTATATTGAATAATAAAACGAATTGCAAACCATAAAATCGTGTTTTTCTTATAGAACGACAAAATTTATTGAACAACCTCGTATACCATTATTATTGGGTTGGCAACTAAGTTCTTTCGGTTTTTACTGATAGAGAGCGTTGCTTTATTTTTTGTATAACGTATGTTAATGCTGCACTTACTCGTTTGTCGCGTGATACTAGTCACATTGACGTAACTTCAGAAGTAAGTAGTGCGTGATTTTTATTAAAGCTATTAGTTGTGGGTTAATTTTAAATGGAGTGCAGAAACGAACACTTTCGACATATTTTACTATTTTATTTCCGTAAAGGAAAGAAAGCTGCTGTGGCTCACAAAAAGATATGTGATATTTATGGTGCTAATTGCTTAATAGAGCGCACGTGTCAGAATTGGTATAAAAAATTCCGTTCTGGAGATTTTTCCCTCAAAGATGAGCAACGTTCTGGTCGGCCTACTGAAGTTAATGATGACCAAATCAAAGTCATAATTGAAGAGGATCGAGGTTCGAGAGGTTGCGGAAAGGCTACATGTATCGCACACAACAATTGAAAAACATTTAAAATGTCTTGGGCTAGTTAAGAAGCTTGATATTTGGGTACCTCACGAATTGAAAGAAATTCATTTAACACAAAGAGCACTTTTGCGATATGCACCTTAGACGAAATGAAACCGACCCTTACTTAAAAAGAATCATCACTGGTAATGAAAAATCGGTCCTGTACAGTAACATAGTTCGAAAACGATCATGGAGCAAACACGATAAACCAGCTCAAACCACATCGAAAGCTGAATTGCATCCAAAAAAGATCATGCTGTCAGTTTGGTGGGATTACAAAGGTGTTGTGTTTTTGAGCTGCTTCCAAGGAACCAAACGATCAATTCTGATGCTTACTGTCAACAATTAATAAAACTGGATGAAGCAATCAAAGAAAAACGGCCAGAATTGTCAAATCGGAAAGGTGTAGTTTTCCACCAAGATAATGCAAGGCCTCACACATCTTTGGCAACTCGTGGGAAACTATTGGAGCGAGCTTGGCTGGGAAGTGATGCCACATCCCCCATACAGCCCTGATCTAGCACCATCTGATTACCATTTATTTCGAAGTTTGCAGAATTTTTTGAATGGTAAAACTTTCACAATTGAGGATGACCTTCACACGCACCTGGTTCAGTTTGTTGCTGATAAGGATCAGAAATTTTATGAGCGCGGAATCATGCAGCTGAAAGAAAGATGGCAAAAGGTCATTGAGCAAAATGGAAAATATATAATTGATTAAAAACTATTCTTTGTTTAAAAAAAGCGTTTTATTTTATACTACAAAACCGAAAGTACTTAGTTGCCAACCCATTACAAAGACCCGATCTACATGAATTCGGCACATATATTTTCGTGTACATCGTAAACTTCTTTGTGGTACCTACTGTACATAATACCTGCTTTAGTAGCGTTATCTAAAACTACAAATGCTTGTAGTTCAGTTAAGTGTCCTTTTTTTTAGTGTTTTCTATTATAACATCGATGCATACAGTACCTGCTAAAAGTTTTGTGTCAATATCAGGTAAAAAGGGTTGCTGTAAATAAGCTTTATTTAGCGCAGATGTTAAAAAAGGGGAAGTCGCACAGTCTAAATTCTAACACTTAAATCCTTACCCACGTTTATGAATATACTTCCTAAATGAGAACGTTACAATCCGGTCTCCCTACCGGTAGTATTAATAATTGAAGTTAAATTAATATTTGTTGCAGGCGATGATTATATTCGGTCGTGATCCCGAATATGCAAATTTAATGCAGGAACTACTCAGAGAAATAGTGAACACCTCGCTGCAAATGTGTTCCCAGCTTGCCAATAACACACAACTCTCGGAGAAGTCCGACGTCTTGGAAGGTTTTTTCAGTATGTTAGCTCAATTGTACAAGAAAGTTCCTCATCTAATTCAAAGTAGCGGTGTTGACGTGGCGGCCATATTTCAATGTGGTACGTAACCAGTGGTAATTACTTACCAGTCGGTCATTCTTCTGATTTCTTGTAGCCGTCATGTGTCTGGGTATGTCCGAAGTTCAAACTGTGAAAGTGTGCTGTTCCTTTTTGGTGCATTTTCTGTCTCAAAGTAGAGAAACGGATCAAGCGGTCGTAGTTCAAAATTTCGGAGAGAATTTGGTTTTAAGGATACTTATAAGTTTAGGTAAGGTGTTAATATATTGTTGCATGTGACAAATAAACCGCAAACCGTACAGACCTGAAAAAATCTTTAAAAATGCCGTGTATTCGCATGTCTCGAATTACTTCCATTGCCTTGTAATATTTACATACATTTAACGAAGATTTTACTGTTAATACAATCGTTCCTATCAACATTTGGCCAAAAATAATAACAATTCGTTCACTTGGTCTTTCTTTCCCGCCAAAGCACCTTATGCAGACAGTTTTTTAAAATTTCTTTTTTACGAGTGACCATTTGAATTACCATTGCTATTTAGGCAAAGAGATGATTGTTGGCTTCAATTAGACGGTGCACCAGTATGGGGTGGATCGATCGGATGACGTGGCACAGTAAATTGACCTGCAAGATATCCCAATTTGAAGGGGTATTTAACAGGGTTTTCCTTTATCAAAGAAAAGATGCAAATGTGGTCGAGTTACGCAACAAAATAGATCGAGACTCTTAATGTTGTAAAGGAAAACCCCAGTTTTGCAACATGCTATGGCGTGCCGACAAGTAAATGGCTTCTATCAACATTTCGCCGTCCATGTCACCAGCTTTTTAAAGATTTTCCGTCAGTCTCTAATAGCAGATTCAACGACAACAACAGTAATTTTCTAATATAGTGCCGTAAACTAGTTACATCACTTGTAATACAGTCTTCTTACATCGACGTTTCACCGTCCATGCTGTCAGTTTCATCAAGGTCTGCTTACAGACTTTGATAGTAGATTTCGAAGATTTTACAACAATTTATTTAAAAAAACTCCAGTTTTGCAACGTGGTATGGCGTGCTGACAAGTAAATGGCTTCTATCAACGTTTCGCTGTCCATGCGGCCAGCTTTTTCAGGACTTACTACCGAGCGTCTCTAATAGTAAATCCTGCAACAACAAAAGTAATTTTCTAGTTTAGTTCCGTAGGTTCTCACAGCCCGATATCACTTATAGTACAATATTCTTACGTCGACGTTTCACTGTCTCTGTTGTCAATTTGTTCAGAATCTGCTACTAGATTCTGATAATAAATCCTGAAGAAGCTGGCAACTTGAACAACGAAACATCGATAGAAACTATGACATGGCAAAACCTACCTGCCCAGTTTTGTAACGTGCTATGGCGTATCGACTAGTAAATGACTTCTATCGACGTTTTGCTGTCCATGTCACCAGCTCTTTAAGCATTTTCCGCCAGTCTCTAAAAGCAACAACAAAAGTAATTTTCAAATTTTAAATTTAAATTTTTCGACATTTCATTGTCCATGCTGCCAGCTTCCGGAATCTGCTAACAGATCCTAAAATTGTTAGAAACTACAACAAGGCGAAACACTCAAGAAGGTTGTACTGCAATTTTATAATTTATTAAATGTTTGAAATGTGCAGCATTTACTTGCCGACACCACAGCAAAGTCTGCTCTCAGACTCTAATAGCAGATCCTGAAGTATCAGGTTGTTACATATGAAATGTCCGATTTTGTAAGGAATAAAAAAAGTCTAAATTTAAAAAAATATAAATACTTATTCTGCAAAATAGTTTCCATTTACATCAATAGTTTGTTGCCACCGGCCCGGAAGCTGAAAAATTCCCTTTGAAAAGAAATCTACGTTTTGACGGCTCACATATTGCTCAAACACTGCTATTACAGACTCCCGGTCAGGGAAGTCCCTATTTTTTAAGTGATTGTCTAAACTTCGGAAAAAATGAAAGTCAGTTGGCGAAAGGTCAGGTGAATAAGGTGGGTGAGGGAGAATTTCGTAACCAAATTCCGAAAGTTTTTGGATTGTCTGTCGTGCAACATGAGGTCTTGCATTATCATGAAGAAGTATGGGTCCATGTCTATTGACTAGTGAGGGCTGCAAGCGGTTCAATTTTCCATGCATAGTTTCCAGTTCGGCACAATAGGACGCTGCCGTGATGGTTTCACCAGGTTGCAAAAATGAATAGTGAATAATACCCTTACTGGTCCACCATACAGTCACCATAATCTTTCGCGGGTGAAGTGATGCTCGTGCATGCTGTCTTGGTGCGTCACCTCGATCTAACCATTGTCCCGACCGTCTCCGATTATCATAAAGTATCCACTGTTCGTCACACGTTACCACTCGATGAAGAAACGGTTCAACTTTCTGTTGATTAGCCAAAGAGGTAGCCACCTCTAATCGACGGAGCTTATTGGCTTCCGTTAATTGGTGCGGCACCCATCGATCGAGTTTCTTCACTTTGTCAATCAAAGAAAGGTGGCAATGGACACTTGAAATGTTTCTGCAAGACTACGCACTGTTGTCGACGGATTACTTTCAACTTCTACACGCAGCTCGTCGTTATTAACGGTGCTACGCGCATATCCGCGAGGCTCATTTTCCAAATCAAAATTTCCCTCGCTGAATTTTTTAAACCATCGCCGTAATGTGCGTTCATTACACGTGGTTTCACCGAACGTCTGATTAATTTCTCGCGTTGCTGCAGCTGCATTTAATCCCTTTTTAAATTGAAAGAGGTAAATTGCCCGAATATCTCTTGCCGACAGCATTTCCATAGGCGAGACAAGGACAGGTGTATTAATATTTCCAAGAAATGGAACAGGTACACACTTCAAAATAAATACCCTTTTCTACAAATACAATAATAATTTTCACCAAAAACATACACGTCTTTACACAGGTGCGATTCAGTTCAGACTGAAGGAAAAAACGGATATTACATTTGTAACAACCTGATAGTTATCAGCATGGACAGCAAAACGTGTATAGAAACTATGACACGGTGAAACTCGAAAGAATATTGCATTACAAATGACACCAAGTGTGGAAACCTACGAAATTAAATCAGAAAATTACTTTTGTTGTTTTTAAAGATTAAAAAAAAACTAATTTCTGTATAAATAAATATAAACTTTCATTAACCAGCGAAGGAGTAAAAAGTATGTATCTTGAAAACCAAGCTGCAGCACTTCCACATTAATATAACTTTTTCCTTTAAAATATCCACAGAATCCACAAGCGAAGTTATCGCACTTCTTTTCAGGGCATTTGTATACTTTGTAACTCACTGTAATTTAATATCGATGTGTTTTGCGAACTTCATTGTTAAACAGTGTTTGTTTTAGGTGGTAACGGCCCAAGGTCACACGTGGAACTATTAAGTGATGTTTTGCTAGTATTGAATAAGAAGTACTGTGATAACTTAACTAGATGGTTGCATACATTGCTACAGCAAGACGGTTTTCCGTCGCCTAGGGTGAATATGCAACAAAAAGAACATTTTATAAAAATGGTGCTAAGGTTTGTTCCGTTTTTTACTTTTTTTTTTAAATATTTTCAATCAAGCACGTAAGTCGTTGATTTAATAATGCTTCTGTATTTTTAGGGAGAAGGCTCAAAAGAAAAAGCTCACCGAGTGCGTAACAGAATTTTCTTTATTGTGTAGAGGAATCGTGAAACCGGATATTTTATAGAATATTTTCGGTAATGCATATAAAAATACAAATTAATCTTTTAACGCACTATTATTTAAAGTTTGTTTTCAACTCTCATTTTCATCTCCCGCACCATATTTCTCCATCAATTCTTGTTTTCTCTTCCTCAGTAAGGCTTGTTCTACCTCTTGTTGACTCGGAACAGGTACATGTGCAGTAAATCTTTGATTGCCGTCCCATTTTAACGTGTCACCCTCATCGTCAGACTGTAAAAAAAGAAACAAAAATAAACGTAATTTTAATTCACTTGTTTTTATGGCAATGTCTTGTAATTTACTTAATGCATAATCGACAGTTTCCTTTTCATTAAAAATAATTGTAATCGTACCTTTGAACTGACTGCATATATATTTTCTTCTTCTTCTTCCTCGTCCGACGTTTCGTTATTATTTTGCATTTTCTCTTTTTTAGCCTTCCAATCATTAACCGCCTGTTGTATAGCTATAATAGAAATGTGTTAAATCAATAGAATATCTATCAAAAAAACGATAAATCATACAGTAAAAATCACTGTGGTACGTGAGTCTACTTAAAGAGAAAGGAGTTCCATTTATTCATATTTGTAGACGCTAGCTTTTACACATCGATATTCATCGATTCACGAAAGCCAATTGAATATCCAATAGCTACAGATCCTTTTACTGTAGCGTGTAATAAGTAGATTTGGGATAATTTTCTAATAAAATTAGAATTTTTGAGTTTAGCATTGTAAAAGCGCATACTTACACTACCGGTATCAAATTTTCGTTATTAAACTATCAAATGTGCACTGAAAATTTATTTATTGTACCAATACAATAGTGTAAAATAAACATAAAATAGTTACATTTTTCTTATATAAAAACTTTATCATTAATTATTATTAAATTTTGCTCTCATCAATGTGCCCACCTTTATTTTTGATAATTGCGGCACATAACCGCGGCATCCTTTCAATTAATTTTTGCAGTGTATCTTCTGTAATTTGTGCCCAGGCTTGTTGAAGTTGTTGCCACAGTACAGTGGTGGATGATAGCGCACGTTCTCGAAACTTCCGGTCCAATTCTTCCTAAAGAAGCTCTATTGGGTTCAGATCAGGACTTTGACTTGGCCATACCATTATAGAGATTTGCCCTTGCTCTTCTAGTTGACGCAAGTAATCGCCACACAATCTAGAAGTGTGTTTCGGATCGTTGTCCGGTTGAAATACAAAGTTTTCGCCAAGAATCCTTAGTCCTGAAGGAACAGCGTTATTTTCTAACATTTACTTGTAGCCTTCTTTTCTTAGGATTCCCTCAATTTTGACGAGATCGCCTACAGATCTTCCACCAAAACACCCCCAAATTATTACTGAACCTCCTCCATGTTTTACGGTAGGCGCAATACATCCTGGCAGTACTCTTTCTCCTGCGGATCTTCTTACGAAAATTCGCCTTTTACTACCGAAAAGTTCAAACTTCGATTCGTCTGTCCACAACACATTATTCCACTGATCAATCGTCCAATTCTTATGTTCTTTAGCCCAATTTAGTCGTTTTATCTTGTTTTGCTTTCGTAGTAGTCGTTTTCGCAGAGCAATTCTTCCGTATAAAACCGCTTGCCTTAACCTTCTCTGTACCGAGGGCACATTAATTGGTTTAGCACGCGCTCTATTCATTTCAGCAGCAATTTCTGGTGCTGTTTTTCGTGTAGCGCGTCTACTTATCCGTATTAGATGCCGGTCATCTACAGATGTCGCTGTGCGTCGTCCAGATCTTCTTTTGTTGGAAAATGTACCACTTTCTTCAAATTTTTTAACGTTATAATCAACGGTTCTGCGATTTAATCGTAATTCTTTTGCAATTTCGCGATTACTTTTACCCGTACGATGATAAGCAATTATCATAGCACGCACTTCAACAGATAATTCCTTCGTCTTCGGCATTGCATTAAAATATTCACAATAACTCACTATTTCACTGTTTTTGCAACAAAAGATGAACGATGACTGACATAAAATTTATTTTCCTTTTTGAATAACACATCCTAATATTGTAATTAGTTAGTACAATACCACAATATTGGTAATACCTTTCGGAAATGCAGGTAAAACTGTTAATAATGTAGGGATGAGCCTATATAATATTTATGGAATTTATGGAATTACTTCCACTAATAATATTGTTGAATAATTATAATACAGATTTTTCGAAAGATAATCCGTATTTCAGGAAACACATAAAATTGGAGTGGTCAAATAAATATGACCGGTAGTGTATATGCAGAGGAATTATGAAGTTCGTCGAAAGATGGCAAAGGTTATTAAAGACAACGGGCAATATGCAATGATTGATTGATTTTTTTGTATTTACTTACGAAAATATAGAAAAAATACGTCACAACTGTTCCAACGACCTAAACTATTCCATTAAAAAAATGAAAATTACGCTTTATACTTGAATTTATTTAAAAGAAACTATACTTCTATCTTTTGAACAGCAATCAAACTATCTGAACGAGGGAAAATACAATGAACGCCCTTACCTCGCAAAATGAATAACTGAGTCAGTAACTGTACGTAAAAAAAGGACCAAAATACAGCAGACAACTAACACACGCACTTATCTTCTAAAACGAATAGTTATGCTTTTACTATACGTAAAAAGACAAGTACTAGAATACGTATTAGTTGTCTGCTGTATTTTAGTCCTTTCTTCAGGTCTAGTTAACGACTCAGTTAATCATTGTACAAGGTAAGGCCGTCCACCTCATAAAATGAATAACTGAGTACGTAAGAAATAGAAAAAGGACTAAAATACAGCAGACAACTAATACATATTCTAGTGCTTGTCTTTTTACGTATAGTAAACGCATAGCTATTCGTTTTAGGAGATATGTACGGCTACTATATTTTCAATTGATCGAATAGTTACATTTCTGTTCAAAAGATGGAAGTACAGTTTCTTTTCACTACCATGATGGTCTTTGATGAAGAACCGCGAAGAAAGAACAATTCATCGACAAGGTCGATCGAGGATAACTGGCGAGTCTTGCATAGGCAAAACGCGTCTTAATATCTCGTCGATATGTTGCCTCTTGAAATTGTATTATTGTTTCAGTTCTATCACTGCAATCTATTTCTTTATCTATATTTTAATTGAACACATAATCTAGATTTATAAATTAAAAACAAAAACTTACATAATTTTTCTGCATTCATTTCTAGTGGTATCAATATTCCGTCGTCATCGTCCATATACCCATAATAGTCGGCATCAATGTCTTTCATCATTTCAGCACGTGTCTTCCTAGGTGGAGGTGGAGGCTCCTGCTCAAATAATTCCCTGACGCCTGCAATTTTTAATAATCATCCTACAATTGATTTCTGTATACAGAAAAAAAAAAAACAAACACATACACACAACTGCATACATTATCAATATTATAAGAGCAAGTACATACTAGCATTATGAAGTCTGACAAAATACTCATTGAAATATAGCCATCATATAATAAATTTAATATTATGTACATATATTGATACATTTCACAAATAAATTTGGTTTCTTCAACGATAATGAGTAGGATTGGACAATCCTCCGGGTAACCAGCGATAGGAACCGATGGGGGAAGAAACACATGCTAGCATTGCGATAGCTTGTCTCATGTCAGTGACGTGAAGATGCCTCGTCACGATGGATTGTTAACTGGGGTGGGTGTGAGTAGATTTTTAAATCGTTTTCTTGTGTTCGAACATACAGGAACCATAATTACATGCTGGAGGTGTATTCAACATTAATAATGGGTGTTATAAGCGTACGGTACAGGTTATTACTTACTGGACAGTTGAAAAGAAGATTTTTTTCATTTAAAACTATATTTTCCATATAAAATTCATTTTATTGTATATGTCCTACGTAGTACTAAAATTTAGTGATTGATTTATATACATTCTACTGAATTGGCATTGCGTTTTATATAAAAATACACATCGCAACACACATTCGATCGAATTCGCTAAAAATGCATAAAATTGCCGCATCAGAAACTACAATTTCAATATTACACAAAATTGCACGAGCTGGAGATATCATTTCAGGCATCGAGTGATGAAAATAATCACAAATTTGATTAATTGTAATTGATTGACATCAATTGTCACTGACTAGAATCAATTCCAGAGGTGCAAAATGATGTGAAACAAAAAATATGTTAGCTGAAAAGCAGGCTCAAATAGATTTTTGTTTTTGAAAGAAGCAGGCGAACAATATCGTGCTATCACCAGAGTACTACAGGTACCAAAAAGTACAGTGCAGAATACAATGGTAAGGTATCAATGAAACAGATGAAAAGAGTGATCGAATTCGACCCAATCGACTAACAAAAGTCATGAGAGGATACTCTAGTCAGAAGAAGCTTGCATACATAGCAAACTGTAATTTTGTATAGGTCATTATTACGTTAAATGTTTAATATTAACTGATATTTTTATAAATTGTTAAGCTACAATATTAAAGAACTTTTTAAAAGCTTTTTTAAAGAAATACGTCAACATCTAATTCATCAATAAATATTCAAAAAAAGCACCATTTCCACCGCAGAAGAACTTGCGTACAAAAGTAAGGAACGGAATTCCCGAAAATGTTAAATAAAGTTGCACCAACAGCAGCTTTAATATTTTCTTAAATTGTATTGCGGAAATTTTATTTAATAAACGAAGTTTAGTTAAACGGATGTAAGAAGAAAAACATGAAATGCTTGCGAAGGGGACATCATAGTGAAATTATGGAAAGAATCTTCCGCGAAGTTGGACACATAGGTGATAGAGATCAATCTTTCATTCAGAGAATGGTTGGTAATTATAAATCTACCAGTTCCACCTCTTCAAAGCCCCTTTCTAGACGCCCTTCTAAGCTGGGTGACCGCAAAAAGCACTACATTTTTAAAAAAGTGCAGCAACATCCACAATTTAAACCTTCCGAAATAGTAAAAGATGTCGCGAATAGATTCCGATGTAAAAAGCCAATTTGCAATGACATCTTGCGCAATGTTCTAAAAACAAAAAGTTGATTATCTTAGCCAAGTAAGATTGAAAGAAGCCAATCGTATTGGTGAACAGACAGAAACGAATTGCCTTCTGGGAAAATGGTATTTTTTCGGACAAAGCAAATTTAGTATCTTTGGAATAAAAGCACAAGCTGGTGTGTAGAAACAGGGTACTATTTAAAATAATGAAAACCTCGCATACAATTAAGCACGGTGCGGTGCTCTGGAGGTGTGTGGGTAATATCGAGTTCATTGAATCGACAATAGATATACCGAAAGCAAATTTAAAACGGTATCCTTCGACTTTTTAATAACTTTTCCAGCAGCAACGTCTGCAAAGAATGACCGTGTCGCTAAATGTCTGCTCTTTATAACGTTTCTAAAAACACCAAGTCGAATCGGCGTTTCCGTCGTAGTCCGTAGATACAATCACGTCAAAAATCATGAAATTTCTGTGAAAACGCGCCTTCTTTTCTTTAGAACAGATTGTAGATATATACTGCTTGACTTTTAAGCTGAACAATGCTATCAAAATAAGAGATGCAAGGTTGTTTGTTGTTTCAAGATTGATAAAACAATAATAAACAAGTAAAATTCTTTATTCATTTAAATATTTTTGCACTTCGCTACCAACAGCAATTTATGCTTGGAAATAGGATATTCTTGGGGAAAAAATGTCGGAAAGGCTTTAAACATTGGCAATCAGATAATATCAAAAAACTCCGGAAGAAAATCTAAAAATTAAATTAAAAAAATATATTGTAACTTGTGAAAACCAGAACTCGGGAACCACAAAATTTAAAACATCATTACAATTATAAAGGTATCACAAAATCAGTTGAGCTTCCTAGTTCGTTGACTAGGACCACTTATGACTTTTATTAAGAGCTCTTTGATTACTATTTGTGAAATTTGTACATACATATGGCGTTTATTAAATTTATTGTACGGTGACTGGCACCTGACATTCATTTATAATGCTAGTGATACTCGTGGTGGCTTTTAATAGAAAACAAATATTTTAAATGCAAAATACGTTTGCCTATTCAGCAATGTTCTGCTATTTTTAGCATTGTTAGAGAAGAATTCGCGTGTATTTCACAAAGCAAGCCGCCACTTGAGTAATATAAATGCATATTGAAGTAGTCCTAATTATTTTTCTTTAAATTTTTATTGATATTGTAGCTGAAATTCTAGGATTTGTCATGAGTCGTAGGTGAATCATTTTAAATTTTTACATCTATAAGAACTTAAATCGAGTTTTCTTTAATTAAAGATATTTACATCCCATCATTCTGAACTTATTTTATTTCACTACGTTGTAAATCCTTACTATGAATAATCGAATTTAGTCCATTTTGTACATACATACATACATATTTGCTGGTGATCTATTCCCTCCAAAAATGTACATTTTTAGATTATTAGTGTAGAATATGTATATGTATTTACTGTAATTTATTGTGTTATTTCAATATATTTTACATCATATTAGTGCAGTTTCTGTACCTGGTAGTTCCTTTGCCGCGCCAAAATATTTATAGCCTCTATTTCCAGGCACCTCTCGTCCCTCATGATCCAGCATCCTAGGCCCCACTCTTTGATAATCAGGTCCGCCAAGTTCCTTTATTTGAGCTTCCCAGTGCCTTTTTTCTCTCAATAATTTGTTTATTTCATCATTTAAATCTCTAATTCTAAATTCTCCCAAACCTGCATTTTGAATTTGCGCCACCTTCTTTGCTATCTCTCGAATAATTTGCATTCTCCATTTTTCACATGCATACAGGCTTTTACACTCTGAAGCAAGGTAAGGCCTTCTTTTCTTATGTTTTTCGTTTTCTCCCAGTTGAGCTGCTCTCCATCGAGCCAATGTTGTCCTACGACAATATAATATATAATTCACTACTCGTTTTATATATATTGTTTTACTCACATTGCTTTCTCCGCATTTCTTGCCTAAAACCCAAAAAATTAAATAGCCTTATATTTAAAATGAATATTCAAATAACTTACCATTTTAATGAAATATAAAAAAATATAACTTTTATAGGTTAATTTCCTTTTAAATTGTAAAAAAACTATGGAAAAACTTTAATTGGAAAATATTTGCAATTATAAGTTTATTAGGAATGCAAAAATTATTTAAAACTAATAAAATTTAATATTTTGGGGATATTCAACTAAAATATTTAGAAAATAGTACCAAATAATACTTAGTTTTAATGGTTATGTACACTCACACTACAATTAGTCTGTAACCTTAAAAATAGTTTATAAGTAAAAAATTTCAAGAAAACTGAATTCAAATTATAAAACTATATTACAATAATATATACCTAATAAATATGTTACTTAGGATGTGTAGTCTTTGTTTTAAAAGACAATTTTTTAGTTACAATCTTCCGGGTAAATTAAAGAGAAACTTTGATAAGTATAATAAATTGTATAGCACATTTAAATTTGATATTAGCCCAGAAGAATGTAAAGTTGCAAGTATTATACAAAAATATGATGATACAATATTATATAGCAGTTACGTTGAAGCCAGGAGTTTAAAACTGGGATTCAAACGAAATTCTATTGTTATGGCTAAAAAATTAAGAACAGAACAACAGGAAAGACATAAATTAGAATGTACGGTTCCATTACCTGTGTCATTAAAGTACTTAGACAATGAAAATAAAATAGTTGACTGTGAGTACAACGAGACTGAAGAAAAAGAGCCAGAATCATATTCACACACTAATTTTCCTTTCGAAGTAAAACAAAATAAAATCAGTCAGTATAAACCTGAAGAGGATGGTAAAGATCATGAAACTATTGAATATAAAAACATTGCAGAAATTGAAATTAAAGAACGTTTGAAACATTTAAATATTGAAAACTGGATGACAGATTATGACAATTATAATGAAGAAAAAAAACTATATGAAGGTCACGATTGGAAAGTTAATTATGGCACCCCCGATCCACGTTCAAATATAAGTAATATTCCATGTGGCGGATGCGGAGCATTACTACATTGTAAAGATACAGCTATACCAGGTTATATACCATCAGAAATATATAAGAATCACAAAATAAAAGGTGGCACATCGTTGCATGCAATAATTTGTCAAAGATGTTACTTTTTGAAAAAATATAATTTAGCTTTGCAAGTGCAAATTTCCCCTGAAGAATATCCACAAGTTTTAAAAACTATAAGAGAAAGAAAAAATGCATTAGTTCTTTTAATTGTTGATTTAGTAGATTTACCATGCTCAATTTGGCCAGGGGCAGCAGATTTGCTAGGTAAAGGTAGACCTATCTTTCTTGTTGGCAATAAAGTTGATTTATTGCCACAAGATGGTAAAAGATTCTTGGAAAGAATTACCAAGAACTTAGAAAATAGCGCAAAAGAATTTGGTTTTGCAACAACTGATATAAAACATGTTGCATTAATATCGGCCACTACAGGTTTTGGTATAGAAGATTTGATAACAAAACTGCATAATTTTTGGGAATATAAAGGTAAATAGTATATTAAACCTATACTTATATATATATATATTTTGTTTACACTCAAATATATTTTAGGTGACGTATTTTTGGTAGGTTGCACAAATGTCGGAAAATCAAGTCTTTTTAATGCATTATTACAATCAGATTTTTGTAAATCACAGGCAGTTGACTTGATTCAAAGGGCGACTGTGAGTGCATGGCCTGGGACAACATTAAATTTACTTAAGTTTCCCATTTTACGAATGTCTGGTCGTAGAAACTATCTTAGATATAAGCGATTATTCCATACCCGTAAACTAATCTCACAAGAAAATAACTTACGACGAGATCAACTTCGGGAAACAAAAAAGTCAAAGTATGCATCTTTAATTGGCCACATTGATAGAACTTTTACAAATGATGAACCAGTTACAATAGGTAGTGATCTATTCTCCTTGGCAGGAAATCCTAATTCAATGGGGAAAGTGAAAGTTGGTATTAATGACAAGGATGTAGAATATGCTTTAAGTAAATGGTGTTATGATACCCCTGGTGTAGTACAACCTGAACAGGTAATATTATTTCCAAAGCACAAATAAATAGTAATTAAATTATATATTACAGTTACTTCACTTATTAACGGCAGAGGAATTAATTTTAACATTGCCAAGAAAGTTAATTAAACCCAAAACGTTTTGCTTAAGATCAGGTTCTTCGATATTTATAGGTGGTCTAGGTCGACTGGATTATTTAGAAGGGAATACTTTTGGCAGATTTACAGTTTTCTGTTCATCTTCATTGCCTGTAACTATTTGCAAGACAAACATAGCTGATGAATTGTATGAAGAACTATTAGGCACTGAATTTTTTGCTGCACCTACAGGAAGCTCGGATCGTTTAAAATTTTGGCCCGGATTAAGTCAAAATAAAATTTTTACAATCAAAGGAATTGACTGGAATTACTCATGTGCTGATGTTGTATTATCTAGTAGCGGCTGGATCGCAATAGCTGGTGGTCCGCAAATAGAATATCAAATAAAAGCGTGGGTACCACAAAATTGCGGTATATATCTCAGAGATTCTCTTCTACCTGGTGCTGTTTCATTAAGAGGAAGGCGTATAAGAGAGAGTCCAGCATATAGTTCTACTAAATTTTATATTCCATAAAATACATTTTTCTACTGTTATGCATAAAATAAAATTTTTGAATATATTTTGTTCTTATTATACAAAACTATTAACACACATGTTCTGAAATAAAGGAAATGATTTATAGATCTTATATGTCTAACTTAAATGAATTTTGAATGCACAGAAATTTTTCACGTGTATCGCGCGGACCAAAAGAGATAAGGATCCGCTGTTCCGTTTTTCACAAACAGTGGATCGAAACATAAATCTCTGGCATCGAAAAAACGACACTTCGCATTTTTAAGAATTATAAAGATGGGGTTAAAAGACTGCAAAATTTTAAAACATAATTCCGGACATTTTCTTATCCAATCGTTCTGAACTTTGCAGCAAATGAAAAAGATCACATTTACAAAAGTTTGAACATTCCAAGATTGCAAATTGGACATTTCCTTTTGTAAAATACATTTTAATTTACATGTTAAAAATATATAATTTATATTAACTCTTTTAATTTATAACCATGTTTTATGATTTATTATTGTATTATAAAAACAAATAATTTTCATTTCGCTTGTGACGCCATCCAATAATTATTGTAAAAACTTTCGATGGTCAAAATTTGAGATACTTTTACTACGCTAATAGAAGTTTAAACATCGCCTTAGAGATGGCACCCCATATTTTCCTTTATTTATTAATATCGTTCTTCTACTAAACTTTTTATTATACAATCTATTAAGAGTATATTATAGAACACAATTATTTTAATTTTTACCTATGATTTATTATTGAATTATTAATTATTCGTGGTGCCGCCCAATAGTTACTGTACAAACTGTTTGAGCACACAATTACAGTTTCAATACGAACATTATTTTTCATTAACTTATTCTCTGTGGATTATCAAACCGTTAGCGATACAGCAAAATAATAAAAAAATAATACTTCAAATATGCAAATTTTCAGAACGGAGGAACGAAATTCGTATTCGTCCCGTCAAATGGATAACTCTGCTATCATGAAATGTTTAGAGCCAGACCACTTTAAATCTGGCGTTTGTTGTAAGACGAACGTTAGAGAATATTAATAACATCCTGTTTACGACTTTTTACATCAGATTAAGTTTTAACATTTTAGACTTCGAACGATAATATGTAATGTATTGATAGTGGCAAATTAAATAAAGACGTGGAATTCCTCGATAAAATCAAATTACATCGATAAAACAGAAATGAATAGTGTTTAATTTCAGTATATCTAAAAGATGGGGTATGAATACATGCAAGGTCATTTGATACTTCATATCGTACTTTTATTTATAAAATCTCAAGAATGCTACCAATTTGCAATAGGGTTTTTAATTTTTTAATTGACAGCTGAATTAAGTGATTAAATTTTAATCACTTTTTAAGTAAATTTATAAAATAGTATTAATTTATTTTAAATATTCATTACAAAAGTAATATATAAATGAACAATATAGTGTAAAACAAATATGAATACAACAATTTGACAGTCGACAATTCAAGGTTAAGGAACTTTAATCTCTTATCAGAAATAATAACTACAAATGGGTGGCAAGAGTCACGCAAGAGAATGATTTGGCAATAACAGATCAAAATTTATCCGGTTTCGCATAATATTGATGAAAACATGGCTTTAAGGAAATTAACGGAGGCCGAATGCGGTGGAGCGAATCCGCTCGTTCATCTGACATCCCATTTAACACATGATCATGCATTCGCCGAGGCTCATGGACATACATTTCCAAGCAGCTCTGACCAACTTGTGGAACAATTTTTGCAAGAAACTAGAGTCGCACCACAAACATTTAGAATGGATGGTATGCATCGAAATATTTATTTTATATCTTTTTTAGCATTTTCATTTTAGATTTGATGAGGGAAATGCATGAGATTGAGTCTCAAAGAGCAGCTCTACCACCAATACCTGCATCAACAGTAAAAGATCATTTAAACGATAATGCTTGGGCTTTACAATATATAGAGGATAGTAGACAATTTAATGTATATATTTAATAACTTGTTACATATTTAAGTTTACATATTTTATATCAAACAGGAACATCCTGATCACGAAAAAGTATGGGCCGAAGTTGCAGCACAGGAACAGGCTGCATTTCATGCAGGTCCTATTTGGGCAGAGGAATATTTCCAACAAGAAGAAGATTTATCTGAAATACAGGAAAATGCTAATGAAATTGCAAATACAATGAGTCAAGATCCGAATTTTGAATATTCTAAGGTACAAAAACTTGTTTGCATTTGCAACAATTTAGTTTATAGTTAAATTTGTGCGCAGTTCATGAAATTCATGAAGCAAGTGGGTAATGGTGAACTGAACTTACAGGAACCAGAAGATGAAGCAGCAGCGTGGAGTCAAGAATTTTTAAATACCACCTCCAAGGAAGAAAGTGACAATTTAGTGCAGTCTTGGATTGAAGAACATGGAAGCGTAAATGGTATATTGTGAAAAAGAAAGGATCTTCATGCATATTACTGTTTGCCTTTCTTTTAGATGAAGGATTTAATAGTAGATTTTGGGATAAATTACAAGATGAATGGAAAAAAATATCGGAAAGTGATAATGAGCATCCTTGGATATCTGAATTTAATGATTATTATGATCCATATAAAGAATATACTTTTACCGAGGACAATCCCATGTCCGATATATTAGATCCTTTGCAAAGAGGTAAAGTAATGTTAGAACAGGGCGACCTACCAAGTGCTGTTTTATGTTTTGAGGCTGCTGTTAAAAAACAACCTGAAAATGCCGAGGCTTGGTTACTTTTAGGTACAACACAAGCTGAAAATGAACAGGTATTTCAACAATTTTTTGATATAATACAAGTTGTCTCAAAATTCTTTAACTTATCAATATCTTAGGATAATACCCAGTTTTTATTTAATTTATTATGGTCTTAGTTCTCAAGGTGGGAAAGGACTCGTTCACCTTCGAATTCTTGTTACTCTTTAATTATCATTATTAAAAAGCTTCTTTATGAATGTCTTTAGGAAAATTTGAATGTTATCTTGTAATTGAACCTAAACCATGGGCGATAATGTGTATAATGAAAGAGCTAATTCCTTAACTAAAATTAGCAGATTCAGACATTAACATAAATTAAATTCAACGTACATATATTAACATATTGCAGATTGTTTTATATAAAGGGTTTTCCAATAGGGATTTGACAACTTTTAATTCAATTTGTGAACGCACCCTTTCACTAATCACCGAACTGTCACTGTCAATTTATTCAGTAAACTTAACATTTTCATCATGGTAAAGTACACGAACAACGTCTGCAAATTATAAAAATTTACTACAGAAATTCGGAGTCCGTGACCGCTACTTTAAGAGCGTTAACTCCGATTTTCGGTCGTAATTCTCGCCCTAGTAGACAGGCAGTAACAAGTTTAGTGCAAAAATTTGAGTCTACATATTCGTTTCGTGATGTTGCCGTGCCAGTGAGACAACGGGTTGGTCGAAGTGTCGAAAATATCGCTGCCGTTGAAACGTCCGTAGCAAATGATCCAAATCAGTCAATTCCACGGCGTTCTCAAGAGTTGGGCATCGCCCAGACCACTTTATGGCGAATTTTGCGTAAGGATCTTGGTTTACACCCATACAAGATCAAGCTGACTCAAGAATTGAAGCCGATAGACCATTTGAAGCGACGTACGTTCTCCGATTGGACTCCGGAAAAGATGCGCCAAGATGATCAATTTCATCGCAAAATCATTGTCAGTGACGAAGCTCATTTTTGGCTCAATGGGTTCATCAATAAGCAAAATATGCGTTATTGGTCGGGTGAAAATCCACATGTGCTTCATGAAACACCACTTCATCCACAAAAAATAACTGTTTGGTGCGGTTTGCATGCCGGCGACGTCATGGGGCCATATTTTTTCGTCGACGATAATGATCATCACATTACTGTGAATGGTAATCGTTATCGTGCCATGATTACCGATTATTTTTGGCCCGAATTGGAAGATATGGACTTGGACAACATGTGGTTTCAGCAGGACGGTGCCACAAGCCACGCAGCACACGTTACAATCGATTTATTGAAGAGTAAGTTTGATGAGCGTGTTATCTTAAGAAATGGACCAGTCGATTGGCCGCTTCGTTCGTGCGATTTAACGCCTCTAGACTTTTTTCTTTGGGGCTACGTCAAGTCATTGGTCTGTGCCAACAAGCCGACAACGTTGGAAGAGCTCAGAGCCAACACTGAACGCGAAATAGCAGCCGTTTCGGCCGAATTGTGTGGCCAGTCATCGAAAATTGTGTCCAACCGATCGACCGCTGCAAACGTGCCCGCGGTGACCATATGATCGAAGTCGAGTTCCATTCATAAATGTTTTGATTGTACTTCAACCCGATAATAAAGTTTTTGAAATATCTCAAATGGTCTGCATTTTATTTTGAAAAAAAGTTGTCAAGTCCTTATTGGAAAACCCTTTATTTGTAGATGTATATTTCGATTATTATTTTTTGATAATGCAAAGACGATTATTAATTTTCTTATGATTACTCATTCTTTAAAGGATCCGAAAGCAATTTGTGCCTTGAAAGAATGCCTAAAAATCGAACCAAACAATTTAAAAGCCTTGATGTCTCTATCGGTGAGTTACACAAACGAAAGTTACTACAACCAAGCTTGCCAGTCTCTGATGTCCTGGCTTAAGGAGAACCCGAAGTATTCGGACTTGGTGCCTCCGGATCTTCCAATTTCTGGGCAAGTTGCAAGTTTATTGGATCTGTAAGTTAGGCTATTGTGGTTGAGCGTTCTGATTTTGTTTTAGCTTATGTATTCAAGGGAATTAATATTTTACTGGTTTATTACTTCGTTGCTCCTTTTCTCATAATATTAGCTTTATGTATAATTGTGCTATTATTAACCACTCTAACAGGTGTGAGGCATAAGCTGTACTTGTTGAATATAAGATGAGCAAACAATACATTTCGTACTTTTAGATATGTAACTGTTAAAGTTAAGTTAGAAATTAATTGATTCTCAAGTAACTGGATAATATTATTGGATACTGATAGGTAGAGCGGTCACACTTGTCAGCACGCTAGGTTCGTAATGAGTATGTACCGAATTTTGACAGTTATTGCCAATGCATAACTATTTGCATTAGTTCCTTTCAACTATTGGCATAAGACAGTCAATTCTCTTGCCGTTATGTTCTTTTACGTTTTGTAAATACATAATTACGTCGAACGTACGGCAGAGGAGAAAACCACCATCGATTGGCACAGTGAAAAAGTTAAAGTTATGGTGTTAAAATTATGTGTAAACTTTGCGATAGCCAGTTGATGTGTAGGCACAAACACGACTGTGGAAAGCATAAAAATAGTATAAAACACACAAATAAAAAAATGTGGCGTGCCACTGAGAGACCATTATATTCGACTTACTGTTCACGCTTCTTGCTTGTGGTTCGCCACTCCGTCTATTGGTAAAAGAATCGTTACGATACTTCTGGAATGAATACAATTTTGACTAGAAGCTACGATCTTGGACGTTACACAACATTATCCTCTGCAGATCTTTGTTAATCTCATTTCTTTAAAATTTCGCCATGTCTGTTACTGTTATGGCTTTCTTTCTGTTCTAATTCCGTTCGATTAATCGGAAAAGGTAAATAAAACCCCTTATCACATCAATATTCGTGTTCTGTGTACGTATTACGACAACTAAGTTGTCGTTATCAGAAGTTGTCCACACTGAGATTAATTATTTGCTGCTTAACAGCTTTGAATGAGGTAAGTGTTTTCGTATATATTACTCATTCAAAGCCAACTGATAGTATTCGCTCTGCTCAGTTGGCAATATACTACTGTGCGCAAAAAATAGTAAGACTTTTTAATTTAAATTTTGCGCGAAATCCCATTCGTCGAAATATTTTTTTTCTAGGTTGGTATGACTGTCAGTGACATCTGTGCCAAATGTCACATCAAAATAATCATTAGTGTTTAATATACGCTTGTCTTTCTGAAGTACAAAAAGTGCATTCGGCGATTTTTACAATGAGTGAAATTATCCAACAAAGAAGTTCCATTAGATTTCGTGTACGGAATCAAATTTCTGGTGCCGAAACGTTCAGAATGTTGCAAGAGGCCTTCGGTGATAATTGTTGGTCGCGAGCAAGTGTTTTTGATAGGTACAAATTATTCAAAGAGGGACGAGAACGCGTTGATGACGAACCACGTCCAGGACGGCCATCAACATCTACTGATGATCAACACGTCAATAGAATCAAGGAATTGGTGCTTGAGAATCGACGATTAACAGTCAGAGACCTTACTGGCATCGTTGGAATATCGGAAGGATCAGTGAAAACCATTTTGAAAGATCATTTGGGCCTAAGAAAAGTGAAAGCACGATTTGTTCCAAAATCACTCAATTTTTTCGAAAAACAGCGCTGCATTGACGTCTGTGAAACAATGCTTTCCGACTATCAAGACAAAATGAAAGATATCATAACTGGAGATGAGACGTGGATCTACGCTTATGACCCGGAAACAGACGATCAATCGGCCGAATATCGTATCAAAGGTGAGCCGAAGCCCAAAAAACCACGTCAAAGCAAGTCAAAAATCAAGGTTATGTTGACAGTTTTCTTCGATTATCGAGGTGTGGTGCACTCCGAATTCCTTCCGACCGGCCAAACTGTCAACAAAGAATACTATTTGAGTGTTATGCGTCTTTTGCGCAATGCTATTCGTAAAAAGAGGCCAGAATTATGGGTCGACAACTCTTGGTTTTTGCACCACGATAATGCACCGTCGCATACTGCCTTAATTCTTCGTGAGTTTTTCGCCAAATTTTCAACCAATATCGTGCCGCAACCACCGTATTCGCCTGATTTAGCTCCGTGTGACTTCTGGCCATTCAGCAAACTTAAACGACCGCTCCGGTTAAACCGTTTTGAATCAATTGAAGACATTAAACGTGAATCGCTACGCGCATTGAAGGCTATTCCTGAAATTGACTTTAACAACTGTTTCGAGAATTGTAAGAAAGGTTGGAACAAGTGTATTGGGGCCAGAGGGGAATACTTTGAGGGGGTCGAAATAGATTTGGAAGAATAAATTAAGAATTTAAAAATTATAAACAAAGTCTTACTATTTTTTGCCCACAGTAGTACTATATGTTTGTTGGCACATACATACGTACTTACTACAACGGATCCTAAAACTGACTACTTTACTGATAAAACATTACAAAATGTCAACTCTTGATTCTTGAATAAACATTGCCTCTCTCTCTCTCTCTCTCGTCCAACACAAAAATGTATTGAACGACAAAGCGAGAACACGTCTATCTCGCTGGTCGAAAACAAAGTTCCCAAAGCGTGTGTAGACAGACGCTTTATACCTCAGCGAGTTGCTGCATAAATTAATGCTAAAAGGAATCGTTCGTTATTAACACAAGTCTTCCTGACGATGAGTGAATCTCTGAAACGTATGTAGTAGACAGGGTGTTATTAACATTGGAATGATTCCTTTTAACATTCTTTTTTTCTTCATTTCTATCTAACACATCAAATCTAAAACATGGTAGAATCTACCCTTCTTCGTTATGCTTAAATCTTTTCACACACCATAAATAATTCTATCCAACAAAATTCTTACAAGAATTTTAAGGTGCTTATTTAACTTTTCACTTTCTGCGGCATACAATAGAGTAACTCTTTCGTAAGTACCTTCATACATCAACAAGTGCAGGCCATGCCACGTAATATTAATTTCTTTTGAAATGAGATAATTTATGTTACTTTTGATTAGAGAAGTAATCGAAATTACGCGTAAAGTTTTAAATGTAACATCAATGTTTCCGGCTTTTCAACAGGAACCATCACAAAGTTATTCAAGAATTATACATAAAAGCCGCTCAGAGAAATCCAACTGACATCGATTACGAAGTGCAAAGTGGTTTGGGGGTCCTGTTCAACCTGTCAGGGGAGTATGATAAAGCGGCCGATTGTTTCCGTGCTGCGTTAGGTGTTCAACCCAAAGTAAATATAATTAAATTATAATTCTTCCTTCTTTTTAATTAATAAAAAACAAAATAGGATGCTAGGTTATGGAATAGACTAGGTGCAACTCTTGCAAACGGTAGTATGCCCGAACAGGCAGTAGAAGCTTACCATCAAGCCCTGAACATTATTCCTGGTTTTATTAGAGCTCGTTATAATGTTGGCATCACGTGTATAAATTTGAATGCGTATAAGTAAGTACACATTATAGTTACTAATGATCCTTTTCCCAATACAGTAGTGTCCGGTTATAATGAACTACTACTGGCCACTAAAAATGGTTCATTATAGCCGAAATTCATTATATCTAACAAAAAATAAATTAGTACAAACGATTCTTGTATTGTATACTGATAATTTAAATGAACAAAAAATTATTATTTAACAGATTGTTTAAAATAGTCACTTATTTTAGACTGTTTATAAGACAAAGTTATGTAAATATCATTCAAATACATTTCTACATTAGCCAGGCTGTTCAAAATGTTATCTGGAGCTTCATTCATTTGTAAAAAATTACGTACAACATCTATATTTTGCACAACCTTTACAATGGGCACTTGCGGTAGTGACGCATCAGCTTCATTATTCTCTTCTTCATTCTTACTGTCACTCGTAAATAGTTGCTGATTTTGAACGTACCCAAGCAACAATATCGTCATCTAACAAAGTTTCAGTACATATAACATTCTCATCGATACGCACATAGTCTTCAGAATTAGCATCCATTTCCACAGTTAGAGGTAGACCATCACCATTATTTTCAACATTATCAAGATCAGTTCTCTTTAGCCACTCACTTAACGGGATTTCATGATCGTCATCGAATTTGTTTTGATTCTTAAGAAATCCTGCATGTTTGAAACAATTTGTTATTGTTTTTGCTGTGACGTTTTTCCATGCCATGTGGATACAGTTCACCGCATCAAGAAGACTAATACGACTGCCTTCTGCACTGCTATTAATCATTATTTTTTAAAGAAGAATTCGTCGATAATTGCTCTTCAAACTGTGGATAACGCCTTGATCCATTGGTTGTAATTTGGAACTGGTATTAGGAGGTATAAACACCAATTTAATGAATTTCAAATTCTTTACCTCAGGGTGCGCTGGACAATTGTCTACTAGTAATAGAATTTTTTTCCTTAATTCGTTATCCCAATCGCGTAATTCGTTACAAAAAATATCTGACGTCATCCATGCTTTTTATTAGAACTCCATTTTACAGGCAATCGTTTGCCGCGAAAACAACGTGGGTTTTGGCACTTGCCAATAATAAGTAACTTCCTTTTTTCTGTGCCTGTAAAAGTTGCTGCAACCAAAACCGTGACCCTTTCTTTTGATAGTTTTCCACCAATGCAACTATCGCCCTTAAATTTCAACGTTCTGTTGGTCTTTAGCCTGTAGAATAGACCCGTTTTATCTGCATTGAAGATGTCGTGGTCTTCAAAATTTTGTCGTATGTTGGGCCATTTATTTTGCAACCAATCATTTACTACTTCCACATTAACTGACTCTGCTTCGCCTACAACTTTTCCACTGTTGATATCGTGGCGTTTTTTAAATCTTTCGATCCAGCTTCGACTACATTTGAAATCTCTATCTTCTATTTTGCTTCCCAAGTCTTCTGCTTTTGTTTGCAGTAAAGCACCGATAATCGTCGCATTCTTACCTCTTTGCTGAGAAAACCATAACAAAAGCCCTTTATCCACTTTATCGTGAGCTGATTTTCTAATTTTTTTGGCATTAGAATTTTTTGTTCATAATAATTCTTGAGTATTTTATCTCTTTCTTTCCAAATCATACAAACCGTCGACTTTCTTCATACTTTCTTTCTAAAGTGAAAGCTTTGCGCTTTTGTTTTTGATTATCACTTGGCGCCATGTTTATAAACCCACAAGCTACAATTGGTAAATACTGTAACACGAACGGACAACGTAACGTGACTAATTTGTGAGACAGATTGAAGGGGAAGGACTGACAGGCACCGCGTTTTTGACGTAACGGAGTTTTCGGGGGATTCCCAGTCGAGTGATAAAGAAAGTTCATTATAAGCGGCACATTGTTTTCGGTTGAAACGTAAAATATGGTTCATTATATGCGAAAGTTCAATATATGCGAGTTCATTACAAGCGAAAAAAAAATACATCGAACTTAAGGGACGATTTATTTGGCCATCTAAAACGGTTTATAATAACCGAGAATTCAATATAATCGGGTTCATTATAAGCGGTCTCTACTGTATTTTTTTTTAAACTTTTCAACTATGCGTATTAATTGTTATAACACATGTATAGTGACTGTTTGATAAAAAACATTTCACCCCGTATCTTCTTCACTATCCGACATAAATAAATAAAAAAAAAGTAAAGAAATGGTTTTACAAACTGTACAGCAACTACAAAGTGGTTCTAATCGCAATTTTTTTCAACGTCGTCTTCAATAGCCAGCGATAGTCAACTTTTTTTTTAATGGGCACCTGTATTTTTTTTGCTTTAACGTAAGTACAGTCAAAGGAGCAGTATTTATTGTAATGTCAAAGGATCAATGTTAATTGCATTTATATCTAAGTAAAAACACACTATCTTAGGCTTTTATCACACCACACATAACAACATGAAAGATATTACGTTGCCTCTCCCATGGACACTGTCTGATTCTTATGCGTATGAGCGCCCTCTGCTTATATAACTAAACAAAATAACTTATTACTGTAAAAAAAGGGGTATCGATTTTTTCTATGTCTGATGATGTTCATTTAGTTATCATTTGATTGATAATTAATTTTTAAAAAAAATATCCGTAACCGTTTCTCGTTCACTATAAAATTTTCAAGTGGGCCGTGAAAAAAAAATCAGCATAAATAGCGATGAATGTCGAACGTCTGAGAATAATTCAAATGTTACATGCAATCGTCCGGAAGAGCAAAATTCGTCTCGCGAAATGTACGCCACTGCTGTCACGATGCGTATACGGACAGAATACTTTTAAATTTGACGTACGCCATTTGGTGAACGTCTAAGAATAATTCACGATAATCAAAAAAAGATAAATAAAACCCCTTTCCACAATAACAACAACTAAGTTGTCATCATCAGCAGATAATTAATTATAGTGTCCATTTGGTTAAAACACACCACTTATCTTCATATACATCCGCGAACCCTTCTTAAAGGTTGTATTTTTGTTTTCCTGGAATTCAAAGAGGCAAGGTTATGTTATTTTCGCCATTATCTCTGTTTAACACGTGTTTTTTGTTCTTTGTAATGTATATGTTTTTATAGCTATTCATTTTATAACATTGTGTGTATTTGAGAATCGGTCGTACTTTTGTACTCGTGGATGTACTACTGTGGGCAAAAAATAGTAAAACTTTTTAATTTAAATTTCGCGCGAAAACCCATTCGTCGAAATATTTTTTTTCTAGGTTGGTATGACTGTCAGTGACATCTGTGCCAAATGTCACATCAAAATAATCATTAGTGTTTAGTATACGCTTGTCTTTCTGAAGTACAAAAAGTGCATTCGGCGATTTTTACAATGAGTGAAATTATTCAACAAAGAAGTTCCATTAGATTTTTTGTACGGAATCAAATTTCTGGTGCCGAAACGTTCAGAATGTTGCAAAAGGCCTTCGGTGATAATTGTTTGTCCCCAGTATGTGTTTTTGATTGGTACAAATTATTCAAAGAGGGTCGAGAACGCGTTGATGACGAACCACGTCCAGGACGGCCATCAACATCAACTGATGATCAACACGTCAATAGAATCAAGGAATTGGTGCTTGAGAATCGACGATTAACAGTCAGAGGCCTTACTGGCATCGTTGGAATATCGGAAGGATCAGTGCTTTCCGACTATCAAGACAAAGTGAAAGGCATCATAACTGGAGATGAGACTTGGATCTACGCTTATGACCCGGAAACAGACGATCAATCGGCCGAATATCGTATCAAAGGTGAGCCGAAGCCCAAAAAACCACGTCAAAGCAAGTCAAAAATCAAGGTTATGTTGACAGTTTTCTTCGATTACCAAGGTGTGGTGCACTCCGAATTCCTTCCGACCGGCCAAACTGTCAACAAAGAATACTATTTGAGTGTTATGCGTCGTTTGCGCATTGCTATTCGTAAAAAGAGGCCAGAATTATGGGCAGACAACTCTTGGTTTTTGCACCACGATAATGCACCGTCGCATACTGCATTAATTCTTCGTGAGTTTTTCGCCAAATTTTCAACCAATATCGTGCCGCAGCCACCGTATTCGCCTGATTTAGCTCCGTGTGACTTCTGGCCATTCAGCAAACTCAAACGACCGCTCCGGGGAAACCGTTTTGAGTCAATTGAAGACATTAAACGTGAATCTCTACGCGCATTGAAGGCTATTCCTGAAATTGACTTTAACAACTGTTTCGAGAATTGGAAGAAACGTTGGCACAAGTTTATTGGGGCCAGGAGGGAATACTTTGAGGGGGACGAAATAGATTTGGAAGAATAAATTAAGAATTTAAAAATTATGAACAAAGTCTTACTATTTTTTGCCCACAGTAGTATATGTTTTCATAGCTATTCATTTCATAAAATTGTGTGTATGTGGGAGTCGGTCGTACTTTTGTACTCGTGGATGTATACTCCATTTCCATTAGGAATTTGCATTAAAGATAAGTAAATTATAGTTCAATGAATAGAGTCAATTTTATGCAAACTGATAATTGAAATTATGTAGTTCAAATTGTAGAGACTCTTTTGGTAGTTTATACTTTCACGTCAATAAGTAAAACCATTTCTTCCTTTTTCGAATTTTTAAAAAAATCCGTTAATGGCGAAGTTATGGATTGATGCATTATTTTATCAATCTATATATATATACTGCGTGGTATATGTACACTACAGGCCATAAGTTTGGAATCAGTTCCAGTAAATTCATAAAAATTAAAATTTATCTATGTTACGTTCGTATTACTTTGATATAAGTACAAAGGATTATTCTTAAA
>JAVIWB010001554.1:0-24388 GCA_031893035.1 Dermolepida albohirtum | reverse complement strand
CCCTTTTTTTTCTTTCTTTTTTTGTCTTTTATCTAATTTTAAGATAGAATACAATCTTTTAAAAATTATGTGAAACAAATTTACAGTGTGCGTTTTGGCTTTCAGTGATACAGATCATATGCGGAATTTGTTTCGTACGTGCTTTTGCCGTGATTTTCCAGGTGCAACACTGCTGATGAAGAGAACTTAGTTGTCGAAATACGTATACAGAATACGAAAATTAATGTTAAAAGGGGTTCTATTATCAACCTTCGGTGATTAAATGATTTGAAAGTTGAGCCTAAAATGAAAGTGCATTTTAGGGAAAGTTGATAGGAACGTTTATATACTTAAGACTGATCTCGCAAAGGCAAAAAATTCAAGATTTTTGTTTTCGGGTTTGCTTTTTAAAAAACAAAACAATTGCAGTCACAAAACGATAGACAAGGTGGATTCAACGTTGACGCCCAAAAGACGCACGATTCCAAAAATTATTATAAAGTGTTTGATATGGTACAAGATGACCATTCAGTAAAATTACAAGAAGTAGCAAAGGTTTTATATAATTCGTATGAGTAAGTGGTTTCGATTTCGCATAATGAATTAAGCATGAAAAAATTATTTGAAGAATGTATGTCGTCTTTGTTAACTGCGAACTGCAAATGCGAAAGAGAACGTACTTTAGTCCTTAATTTAGCGAAGCAAAGACACGATCCGAAAGACTTTGGTGCCAAATAGTGACAGTTGATGAAATTCAAATCAATCATTATACACCCGAAATAAAGAAAAAATCGAAACTATGTCGCAAGTGCTCCGAAAAAATTAAAATCATATTCTGGACCAGGAAAGACATGGCTACTGTCTTTCATTACATATGAGTCGGCATCACTCATGAACAGTATGGCTTTCCTATTAACTGCGACAATTTTTCCAACACTTTTGGCAACTTTAACATTCTCAAGTGTTTTACTTGCTATCAAGAATGGCTTCACTTCTGCCTACTATATTTATAGGTTCGTCGGCATTAAACGAAAAATAGCTAACTTCTACATCGTTTCTAATTTTGGGAGACAGTTGTTTCGTACACTTAATTCACCAGAAATATTCCTTCCTGTATACTTCACCAGAATTTAACTAAAAATTACATTGTCAAGCTTCTTAAGTGGTATATTTGCAGCTACAAGAGTTTCAGAGAGATCGCTATGTGAATATCAAGTTTTAAAGGATATTTTACTTTTACCTTCTATGAATATTTCAAAATAAAAGCAAAAAATCTCTATATTAGCCATTATTGAGAATAGTCGTGATTCTTAATCGATTCATGGAATCGCCAGGAGAACGCTTTTTGAAACGATTATGGGCCAGAGTAAGTGGAAATACAAGTACGAAATTAAAATCCTTCATCGAACAAAACTAAAAATGAATTGTTAGAATATTTAATTGTTAAGAACAAAAGCCTTGTTTGTAGAAAACCTGAAGCTAATTTATTCCAATTGTTAGTAATTTGAAAAAGGAAGGAATATAAAAGGAAAAATAACCGTAAGTATTAAAGACGCTAAAAGAGTAATGAAAAAGGAAATAAAAACTTTAAACAAATAAAACTAAAACTGAATTGTGGCAATACATAATCGCAAATCAAATAAATATATCTTGCAGAAGAGAATATAGACAATGTTAAAAGTAATTAACCGTAAATCGAATAAAATAATTTCATGAAACTAATTAGCCACATTGAGCAGCAGTAAAAGAAAGAGTGTCACAAATAACAACCAAACATTTCTAACTTTTAATTGTAAACTGCATCGCGTGCGTAGCGAAGACTCGGATTGCAAATATGTTGTACCTCTACACCTACGATTAGGCTCATTGCATTGCGACAGGGACTGGCATCGATCCGCTTAACGGTCGCTATATAATATAGGGCGTTTACCATTGGCAGTGAAAAGATGTTGAAATATCTAATTACAATCGAAATAATCAATAATGGACAAGATTTTGTGTGTTGATGTTTTACACGTTAAAAAGACGTAATTTATTTATAAAAAACTTAATTCGTGTCAATTTCATTTAAAGTGTCGAACGAAAATGCTTCCAAATTTACATCACTAGCGTCAAAAAGAAAAAAAATGTTGAATTAACCTGTTTTACATTGATCAAAATACGGTTTCCATTCTGAGGAAGGAAGGCATATGTAACTAACATATTCTTCACCATTACTTATGTATGCAGATTTGCATTTCTTGGTGATTACTGTAACAACTTCCGTAGAATTTGGGCAGGGCCTAGGTCCGTCAATTATGTAACAGTCATCTTCCTCGGAAACTCTGGTTCTCAATGGACCACATAGTTCTGAAAAGTTATATTTTACTTTTTTACTCCTTATATTTTAAATTTTTTTCAAGAATTTTTCAGGACAGAAGTTTTCTGGAGAAATAGCATTAAACGGAAGTGAAAATATTCTGTTTGTGTAGGTAGGGCTAATAACTAAATTATGCGAATTGATAAAAATGCAAAGTGGTCATCGTAACTCACAATGTATTACAAAGACTATGAGAGCTTCTACTGGGAAGCTTATAAGCGTATACTACAAGGTAATATGCAAATAGCTCTGAAAATTTCGAATTCTACCGCCAATTACTAACATTTATCTTCGCATATAAATACAACGAGTATGATTCAAGTAATCATACAATATTGTGCAAATTAATGGAATCAAACACAATATAACTAAGAAAACCGTTTATTAGTCATATAATCATGATGAGATGGTATAAAATTATAAATTGCTAGTAATTAATAAGAGATGTGCCCTCCTTTGGCTGCGATAACAGCCTGAACTCCTTTCGGCATGGAATCTATTAATTTTTGACAGTTTTCCTTTATTTTCTCATCCCGAAACCACACCTGAATTACTGCTTCTATCAATTTTGTCTTCCTTGTACAGTCCATTTTATGTAACCTAGCCTTACAAATGGCCAACATATTTTCAATTGGGTTTAAGCCTGGAGAATTGCCAGGCCAGTCGAGAAGAGTTATTCCCTTTCCTTGGAATATTTGACCATAACCTTCGAATTGTGGCATGGAGCTGAGTCCTGTTGGAAAATTGCACCTCCGTTTGGCTCACATTTCTTTCGATCTTTTCCCAAATACTTATCCAGTAGCTGTTTATATTTGTGGCTGTTCATCATGCCTTCTATAGGCACCAGGGATCCAGTCCCCATGTACGAGAAACAACCATAAAACATCTTCTTTACAGGATGTTTGACAATCTGATCGATATAAGCTGCAGTGAGTTTTTCATCTCCACTTTTTCTCACGATTTTTGATCGCTGGCACTGCACCAAAAAATGGGACTCTTCCGAGAACAACACCTTCCTCCAGTCTTCCTCATTCCATCCGGCATATTTCTTGGCCCAAATAAGCCTCTGTTTCATTATTCGTTGAGTGAGGTGTTGCTTCTTCTGTGGTCGGATGGCTTTTCTTCCAGACTCTAAAAGTCTCCACGAACTGTCGAGTCATGCACTTTCACTCCAGCGTCGGCTAAGTCTTTTTGTAGTTCAAAACTAGTTTTGCTTGGGTTAAGCTTGCTATTTCTGACCAAAACGGTGACATCCCGGGATGTCATCTTCCTCTTTCTCCCACATTTTCCCGCTCGTTTCCCTTCAACTATTCCGGTATTCCTTTTTTGGCTTTAGGATCTTGCTTACTGCTCCCTGACTAACATCGCATTCCTGAGCAATATCTCTCTCTGTCATTGAAGTGTGCTCACTTAATGTCACAATCTTCTCACGTTTTCTGGGCGTGATATCCATATCACGAACAACCGGTAAAAGCACAACATAAATCAAATTTTGAACTTTGAAAGAGTATATGTGAACAAACTCTCTAAAATGCACTGAATAACTGTGTAATGTGTTCCCAGTGATATAGGTTGTTTTTTGACATAAAACTGCTGTCATAACTGACCTAACAATGTTGCCATATGCAGAAAACTAAAAAATTAGTCATGATTCCATTAATTTGCACAATTCTGTATATAGATTTTTCCAGAAGAATGGTGTTTCTACAAATGGGATATGAATATTCTGAAGCGAAACTTTGTGTAGAAAACCGTTACCCTGTTTGCTAGAAGAACAAAGCCAGAGAACGTACACTGAGCTATGAAAATAATAGATCTACAATGGAATAGACTCAATGACCACCTTAAACAATCTCATCTGATCTAATGTTTGCCTTTTACAGAAAAAGACGTATATCCAATATGCAGTTATTCAATGTCATTGATTTGTTTGCATAGAGGTTACTATATTTGTCGCTGTTTAGTTAACGATTTTACTTAATTTGAAGGGTGAGAATTTTAAATAGGTTTTAGTAAAATTTCTTCAAATCTAGACATCGTAGAAAGGTGGTACAGGAATTTCTGATTGTAGAATGCTTCTCGACAAGACATTGTCCACAACCACTTGTTGTAAAAATGCCGCTCACAGAGCATGCTAGTCTAAAACAAAAGAACTACTTACAGGAGAATTAGTAAAATGTAGGGTATCTTTGCGTCAGCAATTAAAGCTATTTTCAATGAATTGTGCCGTTTCTAAATTCGACACATTCTAATTGAAAGGTAGACAATGCCCGTGCTGTCGAAAGATATTTCAACTTAACAGTAATCGTTCATAAAACAATGTATAATATTAAATTACGTAGACTTTCAGGGCCGGTTTTGTTAATAGTATAATCTTCTTACACATTCCGCCGTGTTGTCGTGGTTTCCATCTACGTTTCGCCGTTCATACCGCCAGCTTCTTTAAGATCTACTGTTAGATTGGTTTTTATCATTGTCGTTCTCCCTCGCTTGCCTCGTATATGACTGCCATGGTCGTGATATATTCTCGTAGAAAATTCGTCCATGTGTTGCCCGATCTGTAACCGTCCACACGGTTTATGTTTGGATGCTTCTCTCTCCCGATAGCTTCTCTAATAACCCTTCGATGTTAGTTTTACGTAATAGCTAACATTTTCAGTTCTTTGACGCTTACTTTATGTCCGTCATTTTGAGCATATGCTGAACCTCCGATTGTTCAATTCTTTCCTTTCGTGTCTCGCTTTGATATCCCTTAATCTAAGTCTAATCGATATCCCTGTTTATCCGACATACTCTTCCTGCACTCGTATGCTAACTCAGACTTCTTTTTTCGTTGGCATTAATCTGTTCTTGGTTCTAGAAAAGTTATGTTGGAGTTCCAAAACATGCTTTCACATCCTTCTTCGTCAATATCCTTCCTATCATCACAACTTCTCCAGATATGTAAAGCAAACGCGCGTGTGTGTATGTATAAAGGAAAAGAAAGAAGTAACACATGTTTGCAGGAAAAGCATTTACTAAATACAAAATGCAGGGTTTGTCTTAAACTTCATGTGCCTGTAGCTCAGTTGCGATAGAATTTTAGGCGTACGAGGTCTGATCAAAAAATAACCGTTATTTTCAATTTTTTCAAAAAGTATTTGTTTATTCATCAATAACAATCTTGACTCCTTCAAAGTAATCCCCCTCAGATATAATACACTTATGCCAGCATTTTTTCCAATCCTCGAAACACTTCTGAAACGCGCTTTTTGGTATCGCCAATAGCCCCTGTTTCGATTTTTCTTTTATCTCCTCAATCGTAACAAAACGCTTTCCTTTCATCGGTGTCTTCAGTTTTGGGAAGAGGAAAAAGTCAGCGAGGGCCAAGTCCGGTGAATACGGTGGTTGAGGCATGATAACGGTTTTGTTTTCGGCCAAAAACTCACGCACAAGCATCGATGTGTGAGCTGGTGCGTTATCATGGTGCAAAATCCATGATTGTTTTTTCCACAATTCCGATCGTTTGAGCCGTTGTATAACTTCCTTGTAGTATTCCTTATTAACCGTACGACGTGTTGGCAAGAACTCATGATGCACCTCGAAGAAAATAGTGAGTAAAACCTTCACATTTGATCGAACTTGGCGTGCATTTTCTCGGCCTTCTGTAAAGCGCTTGTACCACTTATAAACACTTTTTTGAGACAAAGTGGACTCGCCGAATGCCACAGTCAACATTTCAAGTGCCTTGGAGCACTTTATTCCGTTTTTAACGCAAAATTTAATACATATTCTTTGATCCTTTTTTTTCCCTTTCTATCTGTCAAAAACAAACTTACAATCCAAAATGGCTGATATTGCCAACATATATAACAAATATGTGTACCAACATAACAGAAAAAAAATGCGAAAATCGAACATACGTAACTCACGAAATTTGAAAATAACGGTTATTTTTGATCAGACCTCGTATGTCCATTAAACATATTTAACATTAAATTTCCTCAGTAACGCACCCTTAAGTTATGGCAATCACATTATGGGACATCCGGTATGTAATGAAGTGTAAGATATGTACTATTTGTTATTCTATTTATGTATCGCATTTTATAATGAGTTTTGTTATGCAGCTAAATTAAAAACGATGTAACTAAAAGATTTCTAAGTGGTTTAATATCCTCTGTTATATCCCGCCTACTTTGACATAGTATACTAATTTGCAAAGTATAATATTTCCTTAAGTATAAGTATATTTAAGAATAAGTAATATTTTTTCCAAAAAGTTGGAAGCCCATAAAGAGTTTGTCAATTGTCAGGTTCAGACCGGAATTGTGAATAATACGCTCTAATGTTTGCACTACTTCAAATCCCAGATTCTTATTTGTAGATTCGCAGGTTAGCGATCAACATAAAGTAAATTATTAACAGCAAAGCCAAATTTGGATTCGTACATTGAAAAAATTTTCAAGCTGTAATTTGCCGGCTTACTTGACATGTATTGATCGACTCGACGACTGCCTCTGAAACCACCAAGTTGTTCACCAATGGATACATTGGTGCCCGATATGATGCACGTTTTGCAGTGCTGATAAGCAGATTCTAGATGTAAGGTACCAGTGTTAATTAACAATTGCAAACGTGTTATTCGAATTCCTTTTTCGTCAAGTTTAATTAGTTTACGTTTTTTTTTTCAAATTGAAATATGGACATCAAGGCTGAATAAATCTGATTACAAAATTCTGTAAATAAGATGATCTCTTGTCGAAGCATACACTATTGTCAATTCATAAAATTCATTAACAATTACATCAGTAAATGTTTTCGATTTCCCATTGTAAACACGTCTTGCTTCTAAGTTAATGCAGTGCACAACTGCATAACAGAAAAACTCCTCTGGATGCAGCAGCCACATATTTTTGTCCTAAGTCAGTTGCACACCGAATAAACATTGTGGTTAAATTTTACTTTTAGCTGGATGTTCTATCCACTATTCCAGGATATTTGGAGAAACATAAAGTCTTGCAGGTACAATATTTGAGTTTGAATTATCACTTGAATGAATACCTCTCTATGAGGATAGTTTGACAAGTAGTGAGAATGACACATAGGTGGCGCTCTAATGGCAAAACAAATGCGCTGTAATTTAGGGTGTCTATTTATATGTTTACATTCCGATATTTACATAAATTGGTTGATTAGTGTTTTTTTGACAGCTGATTGAAAAAGAAGCAACACGTCGTTTTGTTAAAATGGAAAAAGCAGAGTATCGCGCGGTGATTAAATACTTCGTAATTAAGGGTATGAAAGCTACCGAAATAAAAGATGAGTTACGAGAAACATTAGGTGAATCTGCTCCATTCTCCGCCACAATAAGTAGATGGGTAAATGAATTTAAACGTGGTAGAACAAGCTATGTTGATGAAGCGCGCTCTGAAGCACACAAAATCGTGACTTCTAAGGAAATGATCCATAATATTATTACGCAAGATCGACGACTCAAAGTAAGAGAGATAGCAGACATAGTAAACATTTCAACAGAACGCGTACACCACATTTTAACGAAAGAATTGGGCCTTTCCAAGCTTTCGGCAAGATGGGTGCCGCGATTGCTTACGATTGATCAAAAGTTCACTCGTTTGCGCTTTTCCAATAAGTGTTTGAACTTTTATAAGCGGAATCCGGTTGATTTTTGTAGGCGATTTGTTACTTGCGATGAAACTTGGATACACTACAGTACACCCGAAACTAAACAACAGTCGAAACAATGGTTAGAACGTGGTTCTACACCTCCAAAGAAAGCGAAAACCACTTTGTCGACAAACAAGGTGATGGCATCGATTTTTTGGGATTTAAAGGGCATTTCGCTTATCGATTATCTTCAGAAAAGTGACACAATAAACGGACAATATTATGCAAAACTTCTACAAAAATTAAATGTTGAGATTCGTGCTAAACGGCCAGGAATGGCAAAGAAAGAGATTCTGTTTCACCAAGAAAACGCTCCCTTGCATACCAGCACAGTTGCGATTTCCAAAATCCACGAGTTGCATTTCCAATTAGTACCGCATGCATCTTATTCGTCGGATCTAGCCCCTTCCGATTTCCACCTTTTTCCAAAATTGAAAACGGCACTAGGTGGAAAGAAATTTTCGTCTAACGACGAGCTTATCATCTTCGTAAATGAGTATTTTGCAAGCCTTCCGGAATCGCATTTTAGAGATGGCATAAGGGCATTGGAGCACCGTTGGAAGAAATGTATTGCTCTTTTAGGAGAATATATTTAAAAATAAAAATTATTTTGTATTTAAAAAATTCGTTTTTCTTTTCCATTCTCACTACTTGTCAAACTACCTTCGTAGAACATGTCAGAACGCTGGATGAATTTACGAACATTTAATACAAATTGAAAGAAATCAAATATTACTTCGACTCAGATAGTACCGGTTTATGAATCTTAGCACCTCTTGAAAAATTATAATATCCTAGTTTTAGCTGAAAGTAGTTGTCTCACTCCTTACTAAATCAGTCTGGTGAATTCTTTGATACAATTTAGAAGATTATATTAGAACATTCATAATTTAGTCGAAGAATGAAATATAAGTTGGTGTTCTCTAGATGTCTTACCTTCATGTGGTTCACAGGAAGCACCAGTTAGTACTGACAGAATATGACCTGAAAAAATACACACAATGTTATATGTTGAATATATTTAAATATGTATATGTAGAGAATAAAAGAAGAACAGGACATAATAAAGATCTAGGAAATTGAATGCACAACAGATGTTTTAATACAATGTTTAAAAAAGAAGTTATAAAAAGACAAAAAGCAAAACAAAAGTATTCGTGACATTAAAGAATATATGTACATGTAGTATAAGAAGTATGCCAATGCCCGTAAGGGTATTGAAAATAGTGTTATAATTAGGAAGATATGGCAATACAGACAATACGATGGAAAGGTCATGCAAAAAAGTTTTACGCTTTATTATTCCGGTGATTGGTAAACATGGACAGTATGGAAAAGAATTTATGATACGAGATAGGTATTGGAGCAAAACAGTGGGATATAAACCGATTAATGAAAGAATGGTTTATTTAAGAATAGACGGAAAGAAACATTTCAATTCGTAATTTTGAAATGTATATGCACTGATTGGAACAGGAATTGAAGAAGAGAAACGAAAAGGTTAGGGAAGAAATAGAAAAGGTACCAGTGAAGTCACGTTGTTATTACTGGATTTAAGTGCTTGAACAGGAAAGGAAGAACATATAATACGTGAAAAAACAAATGTATATGGAATCAAGTTATGTGATCTAGCACTGATAAACAATATCTTTTGAATAGAACAAAATTTCCACATATAAAGATATCAGAAGCAACGTGGACCAGGAGAAAAACTTGTGCGCAAATAGACCATGCCCTTATTAATAAAACAGGTTACTAGAAAACGAAATATCATGCAGATATACTTGTACCGACAATGATTATTTTATGGTAGTGGCCGAGATGATGCAAAAACTTATAAATATAATTAAAAGTGTTCGAAATGGAAGTAACAAAAAACTAACAGAACAAAACAATAAATTATTTAATGAGGTTTTGATACGTGTTTGTATGGCCATTTTGAAGTATTAAATACTTAGTAGGGTCTCAGAAATCATAAGTTTTATTTATGTAGTCTGCTTTGTATATTGTAATTACATATTCCCTTTGTGAACAGGCATAAAAATTGTTTTACTCTATTCGGCTTTTACTTTGGTTGGTTCGATACTGTTTATCCCATTACTAGTGTATGAGATGAAATTGCCATGTACATATTTGTATTTTAATGATTTTCTATGAATTTAAACTACTTACTTTCCTTTTTGGAATATACTACTGTGGGCAAAAAATAGTAAGACTTTGTTCATAATTTTTAAATTCTTAATTTATTCTTCCAAATCTATTTCGTCCCCCTCAAAGTAATCCTCACTGGCCCCAAAACACTTGTGCCAACGTTTCTTCCAATTCTCGAAACAGTTGTTAAAGTCAATTTCAGGAATAGCCTTCAATGCGCGTAGCGATTCACGTTTAATGTCTTCAATTGACTCAAAACGGTTTCCCCGGAGCGGTCGTCTGAGTTTGCTGAATAGCCAGAAGTCACACGGAGCTAAATCAGGCGAATACGGTGGTTGCGGCACGATATTGGTTGAAAATTTGGCGAAAAACTCACGAAGAATTAATGCAGTATATAACGGCGCATTATCGTGATGCAAAAACCAAGAGTTGTTGGCCCATAATTCTGGCCTCTTTTTACGAACGGCATTGCGCAAACGACGCATAACATTCATATAGTATCCTTTGTTG
Organism: Dermolepida albohirtum; assembly: GCA_031893035.1. Taxonomy (NCBI): domain Eukaryota; kingdom Metazoa; phylum Arthropoda; class Insecta; order Coleoptera; family Scarabaeidae; genus Dermolepida; species Dermolepida albohirtum. The sequence goes on along the minus strand of JAVIWB010001554.1, from coordinate 13,722 downwards.
ACAGTTTGGCCGGTCGAAAGGAATTCGGAGTGCACCACACCTCGATAATCGAAGAAAACTGTCAACATAACCTTGATTTTTGATTTGCTTTGACGTGTTTTTTTGGGCTTCGGCTCACCTTTGATACGATATTCGGCCGATCGTCTGTTTCCGGATCATAAGCGTAGATCCGAATCTCATCTCCAGTTATGATGCCTTTCATTTTGTCTTGATAGTCGAAAAGCATTGTTTCACAGACGTCAACGCAACGCTGTTTTTCGAAAAAATTGAGTGATTTTGAAACAAATCGTGCTTTCACTTTTCTTAGGCCCAAATGATCTTTCAAAATGGTTTTCACTGATCCTTCCGATATTCCAACGATGCCAGTAAGGTCTCTGACTGTTAATCGTGGATTCTCAAGCACCAATTCCTTGATTCTATTGACGAGTTAATCATCAGTTGATGTTGATGGCGGTCCTGGACGTGGTTAGTCATCAACGCGTTCTCAACCCTCTTTGGGTAACTTGTACCAATCAAAAACACTTGCTCGCTACAAACAATTATCACCGAAGGCCTTTTGCAACATTCTGAACGTTTCGGCACCAGAAATTTGATTCCGTACACGAAATTTAATAGAACTTCTTTGTTGAATAATTTCACTCATTGTAAAAATCGCCGAATGCACTTTTTATACTTCAGAAAGATAAGCGTATACTAAACACTAATGATTATTTTGATGTGATATTTGGCACAGATGTCACTGACAGTCATACCAACTTAGAAAAAAAATATTTCGGCGAATTGGTTTTCGCGCGAAATTTAAATTAAAAAGTTTTACTATTTTTTGCCCACAGTAGTATACGTACCTATTTAAAAATTTAATTTTAAAAACTAATATGTTGACCTCACCTGTAATTTTTAATTATTTGCGTAATTGTCTTTGCCACTCCTAAAATTTTTGGCCAAACTGTTCTCAGTTTTATAACAATGTGAAAAATAGAGTACCCTATTGCGAAATACACGTACCAACAGTTACTAAACTATTTCAAAAAAAAAACGTAGACATTCGGTGAGGTGGGGAATGTGAAAGAAACAAATGTATCCACTGTCGACCAGAAAGACAATAAAATAGTTATTCCAGTTCGAATTTTTTTATTTACGGTAAGCTATCAAAACACCTGATATTTTGTTACCGTAAGAAGAAGAGAAAAGAGGAGTTATAAAGAGATAATCTAATCTAGTAGGTTAGTGTAGGTGTATTCGCAAATGAAATTTAGGAGAGCTCTCAATGAATAAGCATTTTAAAGCAACCAAACTTTATTATAAATTTCGCAAGTGTTGTGCAGCTTATTTCAACAAACTATTCTATTAAAGGTAAAAGTACGATTCTTATTTACAGTTGTACACTTTGTCCAGGGTGCAGGGGTAGCAACAATAAGAGTAGCTAAACCCGTGCTATAGCACTATGTGGACGTATGTACATTATTAAAGCTGCATTATCACTCATAATGCGGGAAATATCTATATTATGGGACGACCGGCCGAACTCAATAGCAGCCGTGAACGACTATTTGTTTCGAGGTACACTACGGTGGAAACGTATGTATGTATTACGCAGCATGGTACTGCCGAACGAATGTCGTGATAGAAAGCGGCTATTGGCCGACGACGCACACTGGGGATTTTTGTGTGGAGGTGAGAAAAAAAGTGTTTTTTTAAATATAGTAATTTAATGACTGTTGTAATTTTATTTATACAGTAGAACATAAAATAATTCAGATTAAAAAAACATATATATTGGGGGCTGAAAAGCAAAGGGGTACACGTATAAATACTAAAAAAATTGAGTTATATAAAGAGTTTTCCAATAAGGACTTGACAAATTTTTTTCAAAATAAAATGCAGACCATTTGAGATATTTCAAAAACTTTATTATCGGGTTGAAGTACAATCAAAACATTTATGTAACGTGTGCTGTGTGGCTTGTGGCACCGTCCTGGTGAAACCACATGTTGTCCAAGTCCATATCTTCCAATTCGGACCAAAAGAAATTGGTAATCATGGCGCGATAACGATTACCATTCACAGTAACGTGACGATCATTATTGTCGACGAAAAAATATGGCCCTATGACGCCGCCGGCATGCAAACCGCACCAAACAGTTATTTTTTGTGAATGAAGTGGTGTTTCATGAAGCACATGTGGATTTTCACCCGACCAATAACGCATATTTTGCTTATTGACGAACACATTGAGCCAAAAAATGAGCTTTGTCACTGAAAATGATTTTGCGATGAAATTGATCATCTTGGCGCATCTTTTCCATAGTCCAATCGGAGAACGTACGTCGCTTCAAATGGTCCATCGGATTCAATTCTTGAGTCAGCTTGATCTTGTATGGGTGTAAATCAAGATCCTTACGCAAAATTCGCCATAAAGTGGTCTGGGCGATGCCCAACTCTTGAGAATGCCGTGGAATTGACTGATTTGGATCATTTGCTACGGACGTTTCAACGGCAGCGATATTTTCGACACCTCGACCAACCCGTTGTCTCACTGGTACGGCAACATCACACAACAAATATGTAGACTCAAATTTTTGCACTAAACTTGTTACTGCCTGTCTACTAGGGCGAGAATTACGACCGAAAATTGGAGTTAACGCTCTTAAAGTAGCGGTCACCGACTCCTAATTTCTGTAGTAAATTTTTATAATTTGCAGACGTTGTTCGTTTGTGTACTTTACCATGATGAAAATGTTAAGTTTACTGAATAAATTGACAGTGACAATTCGACGATTAGTGAAAGGTTGCGTTCGCAAATTGAATTAAAAGTTGTCAAGTCCCTATTGGAAAACCCTTTACAATAATCAACACTTAATATCAATATCTATTCCTCCACAAAAATTCAGACCTGTACTATGACCTCAAGAGGCAGTATATATTAGAAACCAAAAATATCGTGTATGAAAATGCTTGGGAACAAAAAAAACTTTGAAGCTTAATTACGCAGAATTTTCTTTTTTGCACTTGTACCCCTTTGCTTTTAAGCCCCTCATATGTTATAAATATGTTAAGGACAAACTTAAGTTGTACGAATATATAACAACCGTAATATTATTATTTTAAAAGAGCCTTAACGTCTTTACTTACATCATTACGATTTTTCTTGCTAAACTAAGGAGTCAAATCAGACCCAATGATAACGGGTCTGATGTTAGCATCATTCGGTGCATAATATCTTTGTTCCTTTTTTCAAATCGCGACTTTATACGCTTCGAATCCTGCCACCTTCGTTTAAATTGAGAGTAAAAAAGTTTGTATATTGTATCCAAAATTTCACATATTCTATCTTCGCTTAAAATAGCGTACGATTGTTCCAAAAATCGTTTTAATTTTATACTGTCTTTGTCATATTCGATAAGCTTCGAGCATAAAACCGCGTATGAAATAGAAAAGCTTCCCATTACCTTGTATGTGCAATAACTACCTTCAAAATGTTGCGTCAATCTGAGCAATTCAAAAATACAGATCTCTATCAATAGCGTTCCGTTATAAATGCAACTAATTAAAAAGGAATATCTAGGAGCACTTGAAATTGATTTAAAATGTAAAAGCCGGTATTTGACAATGTGTTAGTAGTGGTTTCCAACTGTAGGCAAATGTAGCTAAAATTGGAGGTCCAAGTGTTTGGAGAAAAACGGCTTTTTTATACTATGTTCATAAAAATATTTCTAAACAGAAAATAAAAGTCTTTACCGTGTTTATTTTTTCAATTTTAGCTTGTTGTCCAGGGTGCAGGGATAGCAACAATGAGAGTAGTGCTCGTCTGCTTTGCATCTTGAGAACGTAGATATTCTTTTGGCTAGATGAACCTATACTTCGCTCTTTAGTTCTTTCTTATCAATTGGTGCAGCGAAAGTGAGACAGCTATCGATTGTGACTGACTGCATCGTACATGCAGACATAATAAAAGCTTCAAACATGATAAGACTCGCTTTTTGCGGCTCGCGTAGAAGACTTTATTGAATCGAATGAGAGGTTAACATAAAATACACATAAGCTAAATGTAATATTTACAATAAAATAATTATATGAGAATACACAACTGCAACATTTAATGAAACTAAATCGAAATTGTTAAACAAGCGGAATATGAACATATATAAATAACTAAATGCACAGACTATATAGGGTCTTGAGAAATGAAATAAACACATAGCGAAATTCAGCTGTAACTAAGTACAAAATCGGTGTTTTGCAACTCCCCAAATATGCTTGAAAATTTCACAAACAGTGGCCATTAAAGTCGATTCTTACATGCTGATATACCTGACACCAGGCAGCGCCAAACTATTGTAAATATTTTCAAGGAATAAAGTCTGTTGCTTCAGAATTTAATCCCCTAAAGTTATCAAGAAAAGTCAGACTAAATTTCAACATAACCACATTAAAATAGATTCACAAATTATTAAGAAAACTTACAGGGATTAGTTGAAGCAGTAGAGAATTTACAAAATCCTTCGGCGTCATTAAAAAAGTTACTGTTAATAGTGGACGATGTTCGTTCACCGTTATCCGCTGATAATGACGCAAAAAAGATCATTTTACAGCAAAGTTAGAGAGTGTATTAAAGTAAGATTCAAACTTTAGTGCTTTAAGACAGATATGTTGTGATGCGAACATAAATTTGCAGTGACCGTTTGACTGAAAAAAATGTCGAAACATACCTAATGCGGCAGCTCTTTCCCCCATCTCGTCCGCTATATAATATCGAATCTTAAGCGGGTAAAATTCTATTACTTAATTTACTACACTATGCAGGCCTTACAATGTAGCATTAATAATTATTATATTTACCGCGTAACAGTTATGAATCTGTGAAATGTTTATCCATATAGTACTATAGCTCGGGCCTAACTACTCCACCGGATGATTCTCTCAACAATACATTCCATAAGACACGCAAAGATTTTTATATTGCAACTGTAACGCTTCTAAACAAGAAACAGAGTCCATTGACAGATTTCAACTTTATGGAATCGATTTTTAGAAACTGGAGGTGTTCAGAGAAGACGAGGACATAGTCGCCCAGCATCTACAACACCAAGAGATGATCGATATCTAACAGTATTTGCACGTAGAATCCATACTCATAACGCAACGCAGCTTAGAAGTGAGCCATCTGCTGCTACAGGAAGTGTAGCATCAACTCAAACAATAAGAAGTCGTCTTCATAGCGTTGGCATGTGTGCTCGAAGGCCCCTAGTATGCGTACAACTAACCGCTCTTCATAGAAGGTCGCGAAGAATATGGACTGAGCAACATAGAAATTGGAATCGCGATGACTGTGCACAAGTATTGTTTTTCGACGAATCCAGATAATAGGCGTATTTTAATTTGGAGTGAACCTGGAACATGTAATCAGCCACAATTTGGTATCTGAATGAAATTTTGAGACACATTGTTCTTCTGCACTCTGGCGCTATGGGTATAAGATTCATTTTAATGGATGACAATGCTCATCTACATCGATAGAATGGACTAGGCAGCAAATTTTTTTTATGGTAATCCTATCTAACATGCTTGGGATGCCTTAGGAAGACCTGTTGCAGCAAGAAATATGACACCGCTTACAATTCAGGGACTTCGAATTGCTCTGATAAAGAAATGGAATAATGTTCCACAAGAATTTTTTGATGTCCTGATTCTATCAATGCCGATGAGATGTCAAACCTTTAGTGCCGTTCATGGAAATCATACACATTATTAACAATAAATTTTTCATCATTTTATCAATAAAATAATAAAAACTAAGCTTTTGTTAAACCAGAAAACAAAATTTATAGTTAGTTGTTAAAAACAATTGGTGCTGTAGATTAATTAAAACCTTGTGTACTCGAAGTTATTGATAAATAATTATTGTTAAACGATTAATAAATATTATTAATGACGCATAAATATTCAATTGTGGAAAGAGTTGATATGTTGTAAATGAGTTTCAAAGTAAAGGGAAACTTTGAAAAACCCTAACCAAGCTTCGCTGAGTGTTTTCCAGGAGGAGAGCAACTACAAGAGAGGTTAATAAGATAATCGGTAATTTAGTGAACTTCGGAAGCTGAGAACAAAGAAGAGCTGAGTACAAAGTTGATGAAGCTGATAATACTTGCAAGTACGAGGGAGCGTTCTTATATTCGCGGAATGAGCGGGTTGTAGAGAGATGAGTAGGCGCATTGGGGGCGTGGCCTGTGCAGCGACTCATGATTAGTATAAATACGAAGTTTCATTGTTATTAGACAGTTAGTCTTTGAACTATCGTCAACCAAGTAACATAATCAGGAGTGGAAAGTGAAATATGGAAAAAATCGAATATCGTGCCGTTATAAAGTTCCTTGCCAGGCAAGGAAAATCAGTCGCGACCATGATGAATGAGATGTCATTGGTTTACGGCGACTCTTGTCCAGGAAAAACCATGGCGTACAAGTGGCATAGTTTATTTAAACAAGGAAGGGAATCCCTTGAAGACGACCCGAGGCCGGGCAGGAGCATTGAGGTGACCACGCCAGCACTTATCCAAAAAGTTGAACAAATTGTACTCGAAGATGCTCGACTAAAGAAGAAGCAACTCGCAGAAATGGTTGGAGTATCCGATATAACAATTTTTAAAATCCTACACGATCATCTCGACATGTCTAAGGTCAGCGCAAGATGGGTGCCGAGAATGCTCACGCCGCCGCAAAAACAACAGCGCGTAGAGTGTTCGCGTGCATTTTTGGACCTCTGTAATGAAGACAAGGATGGTGTATTGAGTGGAATTGTTACTGGAGACGAAACTTGGGTTCATCATTATGAACCTGAGTCCAAACAAGGCTCCATGCAGTGGCATAAAAAGGGCACAGCACCTCCCAAGAAATTTAAAGTGTCACAATCAGCTGGGAAACTCATGGCAACGGTATTTTGGGACTCGGAAGGAATATTGTTGATTGATTATAAAGGTAAAGGTGTTTCTATAACCGGAGAATATTACGCTTCAATATTAGAGCGACTAAAAGAAGCCATTAAAGAGAAAAGACGGGGAAAATTGACAAAAGGTGTTCTGCTTTTGCACGACAACGCGCCCGTCCACAAGAGCCGCGTTGTGTTAGCTGCCCTGCATAAGGTGGGCTTCGAAATTGTGAATCACCCACCCTACAGCCCAGACCTGGCCCCGAGTGATTATTACCTGTTTCCGAAAATGAAAAAAGAGCTGTGGGGTTAAAAATTTACTGCCGATGATGAAGTCAAGGAGGCAGTTTCGGTGTATTTTGCAGATAAAGAGAAATCATTTTTTTATGAGGGTATAAATAAATTAATTGAAAGATGTGAAAAATGTATCCGTCTTGCAGGTGAATATATTGAAAAAGAAAAATAATTTGTTTTTTTTATTTCCACCCCTTGTCCCCCATTCCGCGAATATAAAAACGCTCCCACGTAGTTTGCAAAATATTACGGACGATCCAAGCGCGTCAGTTCACCCAGTCACTCGAGAAACTGAAATACCAAAATCAGCCGTTTACAGAACCTTGAAGAAGAACAAATACCAGTCTTAGAAATAAACAATTGTACAATGTTTAAACCGTAATGCCTATTACAATTTAGCAATAGGAAAATATAGACAGATGAAACACTATTTTGGAATGTTGAATAGACATAACTACCATTAATGGCCTATTGAAAATCCACATTTGATAAATCAAAGAAGAATTCTTATAACATCTTGTGTGGTTCAATTGATACCAAATTTTGTATTCATTTTTTGTCTTTTCAGTTTCTTTTCGTTTCAGACACCTTTGATTACAGTTTAACTGCTGACAGATATTTGTAGCTACTAACAAGCGAAATAATACCTGTTTTAAGACAAATTATTAATCCCGATAGCATGTAGAACATATGGTTTCAGTAGAACGGTTACCCAGTTCATAACATTCGTAACGACCAACATTTTTTGAGAGAAAGTTGTAGTGAGAGAATAGTTTCAAATAATGGACCAGTGCACCCGACCTTACCACCATTGACTCTTTTTTAATTTTGCAGCACCGAGAACTCGGGAAACTTTGGATGTTCTAAAATTATTAAACGGAAACACACTTTGCATCTGCGTAACTATGTAACTATGTTACAATAAGTTGTCGAAAGTGTGTGGAACAGAATGGTCATCCCGCTTTTTTTCTTCATTTACGTTTATGACTTTTCTTATCTTTTCGCATTTTTCGCTTTAATTTCTCATTACATAACGGACGAATTTTATGTTAGAGATTAATTCATTTGGGATAGTATCTCACCTACGAATAAAAATTTTTCAGGTATGTGGTACATCGATTTTATTTGTTCTACACATGAATTGCAGTACGAGACGAAATATAATATTTATTTTATTATTTCGGTTATTACATTTGAAACAATTCTGTTGCAGAGAGAATCTGAACTCTATTTGTAACGAATAACACAAGTTTACAAATTCCGGTCAACTTTTGTATTAGAGCAGATGAGAACAAATTTTGACGTTATTTGAAGTGCTGAATTCAAATCCGGGTTTCGTTTGTCAAAATTGGTTCTAGTTTGTGAGTTCGCGCATGTTGGCAGCACTGCGCTATCATAATGACAGTCAGCTGTTGGCGTCACTAGAAACATTATTTAATTTGTTTGAAAAAGTGGAAAAGTTATTACTAATGTGATCAGAAGTGCATATTTTTATTATTTTGGTTTCTCTGTATCAAACACAAGCCATGGGTACCGAAATTGTTTTGTAACGCGTGTAGCACAATATTATACAAGTGGTCACGCGGTAAAAGTATGTTTTTCATTTTCATTACCAATGTTATGGAGAGAGCTGAAAAATCATGTAGATGATTGTTACTTTTGCTTGATGAATGTCGTCGGTCTAAATGCAAAAAGCTAGCAAAATATAAATATCCTGAAGTATTATCCGTATCTAAGCCAGTTCTCCGGGCGAGCAATTATCCTTTGCCAATTTGTCCAGGTACGAGTGCAAATTCCATGGAAACTTGTAGTTCATCACCGACGAACAGTGGAAGCGATTTTAACATGGAGGAAAAACATTTAGTTTCGCAAAGTGAAGTCAATGATTTGGTCCGTGATTTGAATTTATCAAAACAAAAATCAGAATTGCTCGCACCACGGATGCAGGAGTGGAAATATCTTGACACTCATACAAAAGTCTATATACTATTCCAACAGGTTATTGGTCTCTTCATGGGGATGCAATCTGGTTTTACCAAATTTTGCTGTTTTTTGTGTCTGTGGGATAGCCGTGCAACTGACCAACATTACGTGAAAAAAAATGGCCAAGCCGTACTAATTATGAACCAGGAAAACAAAACGTCTCTTCTATACCACTTGTGAACACACAGAACATTTTCTTACCACCTCTCCACATAAAGCTTGGCCTTATCAAAAACTTTGTCAAAGCACTCGACCGTGAAGAACCGGCTTTTGATTACTTCACCAAGTTATTTCCCAAATTGTCGTACGCCAAAATCAAAGAGGGAATATTTGTCGGACCTGATATTCGAAAATAAATGGCCGACAGAAACTTTACAAAATGTTTAACTCCCAATGAAGTAGCAGCATGGGTATCATTTCAAGATGTTGTTCACAACTTTCTCGGTAACCGCAAATCCCCGGGTGATACAAGCGACGAGCAAGGAGAGCGACTACACCAAGATTTGGCGAAAATCGAAAAACGATACTAAGGATTTTGGGACGAGGGCATGATGAGCGACTATTGTTGGACTTTAATGCGTGAAACAGATCCCAAACAGTACAAGCGACTCAGTTCGACTGCTCTTCATTTCTAATTTAACAGTTTTTAATGAATAAAATAGAGATTAATTGTCAAAAATTGTAAAAAATGTGTTTATTTAATATCTCGAAAACGAGAACTAATATCAAAAAACGGAATGCAGATTCGGATTCAGCGCCCAAATAACCTTAGAAACAGCTTTTGGTTGCTTAGATCCAAAACCGTGTATACTTGTGTAATTATATTCGTTTGTATTGAATATTCGACGAAATGTAAGTATCATAGTCTTAATCGTTTCAAGTCGAATGCCAATGTATAGTAAATAAATTAATAAATGGAATACTCATACACACAATATACCATACATGATTTTTGTATAATCATGTAAAGTAATACTCACATAATATTAGGATAAGCACAAACACGTTCATTGTCACAGCTTTGAGTTCTCTCACTCATAAGAATTAAAGCGATATATGCACATATGTATATATAATAGATTTTTGGCTGGCAAGGTCAAACCGAAACCGGACCCAGGATGATTTATAGATTCATTAAAGGTCTACGCATCTACTCATAATTAAGAACAGCAATATTCAGCGAAACGGGTTTTCCTTAAATTTAAAAACTTGCTTTGTAAAATAATTAAAAATATACTAGACAATAAACCAACGTGAATGTACGAAGTGTATTTCAAAAATTTTACAAATTTGGTTGGAAACGTAGTAACAGAAACAATAAAATACATTACACTTTCTGCAGTAGAACTACGGAATACTAACCTCTTGCAAACAGAGTTGCTTGACGGTATTAGAAAAAACTTGTACCTCCACTACTACGCTTACCTTTTACAGATCGGTTTCTGCAACTAATTCTCATTAGATATGGTGCAGTTAAGAAGACTTCTTAATAACTTTTTTAACCAGAAATGAAGCGCTTTTACCGTTGTTTGTTTTGTTATAAAAGTCACAAAAAGTTTAACCCTGAAATATACAGTAACGTACACAAAATATGGACGAAATAATAAACTTTATTGAATATATCCCTCTGTTTGGATTAATAGTGCAATCGCCAGCATAATGGATGTAAAATTAATAACGATGCAATTAATTACAGGGACGCTAGTAGTCCATTCGCAAGCAATACTTTAGGACAAAATCTTCGCGAAAAACAGTCTGTGATAAGCGAATTCAACAAAATCCAAAACATACATCTTCCGCTATATACCTAGTCAAGTCGTAAATACTAGTACACAAAAAAATCGACGCCAAATTAAAACGAATTAATATTTTAGAAAATTTTTTTTTTGTTTTTATTGGATTATTCAATAGCTACAAATCTTAGAACAACTTATTCAAAATAACTTCCATTTGACTTCCAGCACGACTTGAGACGATGTAGCCACTCATCGATCGCGAGACGCACTTCATGCATGAGGAAATTGTCCACTGCACTGACAAGGACTCGCTTGGGTGTCGAGTAGAGCAAGCCATGCCCTCTAATACGGACCACAACTTGTAATCCAACGGGTTGAGGTCTGGACTTCCAACTGGCCAATTATCCGTTGATATGATGTCCGGAACGTTGTTTTTGAGCCACAGTTGAGTCGTTTCTGCTTTGTGAGATGGAGCAGAGTCTTGCTGGAAAATCCATGGCTTATTGATGAATATTGATTGGTTGAGAGGCTTCACAACGGGTTCCAAGACGGTCGATTGATATACTTTGGCCGATGTTTTTATTCCCTTCTCACAAAAATGGAGCTAGGTAACGCCATCGTAGCTCACTTCTCACCATACCATTGCAGACGCGAGATGGTGGTCTCTTTGAACCCTCGGGATGAGTTGGGATTCTTCTCTGGATGACCGAACATACACACAATCGTTCTGTTTATTGAACGATTCTTCTACGGTGAAGATTTTCTCGTCAGTAAACAGAATTTGTCTGTGAGCGTTCTTCGCGTACCGGCTGAGTAACGATTTCGATTTTCGCTTGCGTTTTTCCTTCAATGCGGCCGTGAGCAGGTGTCCAAGGTGTCGCTTGTACGCGTTGAGTCCCAAATCTTCTTTGATAATGAGAGACATGGATTTTTGCGAAATTTTCATTTCCCGCGATTTTCTGTTTTCGCAGCGGTTTTCTCGTCGATTCGTTTCTTCACGGCTTTGATCGCTTTCGGAGTTCTCACAGTGTGCGGACGGCCGGATCTTTGACGGTCTCGTACTCCACCAGTATCCTCAAATAACTTCACAGCACGATACATAAAACTGCAAGTAATTCCAAGTGGTCGCAACGTCCTAAAGATATCGCCATTTTCCATGTTGCATTTTAGTAGGCCAACTACAACAATACGTTTTTCGATGTCGCCCCCATTCCATGATTGTAAACAATTAATGTCGAAAACTTTTTACGTCACAATGAAACATAAATGTCAACTTTCAAATCGCAATCAATACGAAATGTATGTGCTCAGTGTTGCATTCTTAATGAGTACTTTCAGTTGTATACCGGTATTTATGCCTTGACTAGGTATTAACCTAAACGACTGAAATCCACCAATAGCTATAGGAAAACATTTAGAAAAAAACTACTTGTACCCCCTTACGTTAAGAAAAAACTCCCATCCCCTAACAACTTATTACAAGGAGCTTGGCAGACCATGAGTTATTATCACGTTTGCGCTCGTGGTCCATCTTAAGATCTTTGTCTGCCAGCATTCGCTGAAACTAACAAGACTAAACTTATGTGATTAATTTAATCACTGAAGATTGATATGTAGTCAATCATAAATCAAAATACCTCAGCCTCTTCTAATCATGTTTTGCCAAATAATATCTCAAGCATAATTTTTTATTAAACTTCCTCCAAGCTTGCTAAATAAGCATTTCTGCAGTCGTTCGACTTTATGTAATGAAATAAACAGGTACCTGAAATGTGGTTGCACTTCTGTGTTTATTTTCCCTGTGATAGAGTAAGAAAAATCGGGATTTCATCTCTCTTTATTTTAAGGCACTCTTTATCTTTTAGCGACTCAATATTATCGTTTTTGATTAACTATTCTTTCGACGAAAGCATTTTTCAATAAAAACTTAGGGTGTGTATTATTAAAACACTATTTAAGAGTGGTAACTGTAATGATCATGAACTAAAGATTGACAAATATCGTACCTAATTTTTATTTATTATGTAAATGTCGGCATGGTTTCTGTCAAAACGACGGTCTTGAGACGACATTATTTGCCATTTTTAAACGCCGTCCATACAAATTTCGACAGAAGAACTCCTTGACTTAATGTATTCATTGACCAGTCAAAAGCTTTTCATTAAGTTAGTCACGGCGTTTTATTATATAATTTGGGACGATTCATTATAAATGGTCTTACCGAAGTTTGGTTTTATATAACTGAATTCTACTTTGTCATCCGAAAATCATCTCAGTATCAATGCCGCAATAGTTCCAAAGAACACAAGACGTTATTCCCGGCGATTAATACCACCGTATGGAATATGAGAAGGAATGATTGCTAAATATCATAATAAAGAGGTATTTTTTTTCAACATTCTATTTACAGACGAAAAAACATTTCACGTTCATGAGCACCATAATTGCGCAATGTCTCGGTATTTTTCACGTAAAACACCGACGGTTTGTTAACCTTTGATCACACAAACTTCGTCTCGTGTATGGGCTGCAGTATCATGTACTTTGGAATTTCATACTCAAATAGTTTTTTCTATTACAGAAGGCGTTTAGAATTGTCTATAATTTAAATTTTGCCACCCCTGTAAAAATGTTTTCAGGTTTAAGTATCTGTTAACGTTTTACGATCATTATGTACATACAGGAAATTCTTTTATGTATAAATGTGTGAACTTTCTGTTAATAGCCCCATAATAGTCATACTACAAAATACCTGCCTGCTGCTCATAAACTTCCTATTTATCAG